>BQNB010086012.1:0-28307 GCA_026074375.1 Tanacetum coccineum | reverse complement strand
AATTTAAGCTACAACTGAATTAAAAACTATGTGTAAAAAAAACTAGATAAAAAAAAACTACTCCTTGTATGTGTGAGAGGTGAGGCCCTATTTATAGGCTGCCTTGGATCCTTCTAGCCTCTTGCCTTGCTTTCCAACCCTTTTAATCCTGGCCAATCATTTCTTCAATCATTCAAGCATCAATTGTGGCCGTTTGATCAAGCTGTGGACACCTGAAGATTGCCAGCGTGTCATTCCATTGATGTGACGTTTGTGCTTCTTTTGTGAGTGTTTTAGCACAAAAACCCACTTAAATTTGTGCTTTCACCATTGTTGACGTGGCCTTTGATTGGGAGAGGCTAAGTAGTCCCTTGATAAAGACTGATTTGACCCTTCATTTGTGTTAGTGAGCTCATGAATTGACCTAAGCACCCTTTAATTTGGAAAACCCCTTTGATTTACCCTGGATGGTGAAACGGGGAAGAAAGGTGAACAGTAACACCTTTCGCGCCTTTCCTTTGACAGTTAAAAACGTTATAGCTTTGGCATTTTTACACTTTCAGTCCCTCTCTTTCTTTTCCCTTTTTCAAGTTATAAATAACTTTCGGGATTTGCAAGATTGGTCCTTGGAGTTGTTATAAAAGGACATGGACTAGGGTTATGGGATTTGTTGACTTTTATTGACCAGTTTTGACTGAGGGTTTGACTGATTTTGACTGAGGCTTGGCTTTTCTAGCTTCGGCTTTGATTCTTTGGCTTCTTTTTGAACTCTTCTGATTCTCGTGTCCGTGCTTGCCCATTTTGACTGTTTTTTTGTGATTTTTGACTTATCCATACCTGCACATACAAAACACAAATACAAGCATATTTTTGCCATTTTTAGTCCGTTTTGGGTTTAATTGGGTTATTTTAGGCACAAACGGATATGTGTATTCTATATTTATCATGTAGTCGAAAAGGCTGATAGCAATGTCACTCCTAATTTACTAGATATGTGTGATAATGAAATTCAGACTGACCATAATGCTGTAGAATGTGATGATGAGCGTGTTGCGCTTGCTAATTTAATTGCAAATTTAAAACTTGATGTCGATGAAAATAAAAATATTCAAAACCAATTAAAGAAAGCAAACGCATTATTGACTCAAGAATTGAAAGAGTGCAAATCTACTCTTGCAGAGACTAGTAGAACCCTGGGGGAGTCTAATAGTATTCGGGATAGTTATTTAGTTGCATTTCAAAAGAAACAGACTGAGTTTGAGAGGTACAATGCCTTTAATGATCGTATAGTTGACTATGACAAACTTGAACGTAAGTTAAATGAAACTCTAGGACTATTAGCTCAAAAAGAGATTGACATAAAAGAAGGGTTAAAAGTTAAAGCCTATGAAATTTCAGTTGTGAAAGAGAAACACGATAAGTTAGTCAAACAGAGTCTTTTAAAAAAGTCACATTACGAAGGTCTTGTCAAAGAGAAAACAAAGGTCATAACGGATTTGAAACTTAAGGAAGAAAAAAATATTGACAAAATAATTTCAATAGAAAACCAATTAAAGTTTTTGAATGAAATTGTTTACAAAAGGGAATCAATCAATTCAAACCAATCATATGTTAGCTCCTAAAGGGCCAACATTCAATGGTAGACCAACCTTTGCAAATCCAATGTACCTCAAAAAGGCTCAATCTAAAAAACCATGTTTGTATGAGATCCCATATGACCAATCTGATCCTGCAAACAGACTCGTCCCTGATAGAGAAGAGACTCTGACTCTTGAAAAAAAGAGTCGATCAAAATTAAATAAAACTTAGTGACACCTTATGATTACACAAATCTAAATAGTCTTTATGAAATTTTCAAACCAGCAACACGAATATCATGAACAGTTGGCACATGCAAATGAAGTAAGGAAGAAAATGTGGAGAAAATCTTTTGTGAAATTTAAACCAAATATTTTCAAAAACATCGGTTTCTTACCTGTTTCAAAATCAATAAGTAAAAGTAGACAAGCGTACAATGTAATGACAAATAACATAAATCACTTTAGAGAACTTGTTGATCAAGCTTGGGAAAAGCATTCTCATAATCACTTTCGTGCCCCAACTGCTCTTGATATGGAAGTGCTAATAAAAACATGTTTGATGCCTCTTGCCATAAAGACACAGAATGATAGTTTCGCATTTGTTCATGAACTTAAGCAAGAAATGCATGCTGATTTAAAGTACGTTGAATCCCTTGAAAAAGAAATTGACAAACTTGAATCTGATAAAGCAGAATTTTCAAACATGTATGATATACTTTTGCAAGAATGTGTGTCTAACGATGTTATGTGTTCTTATTTGCATTCGTTATCTGATTTAGATGCTCATGCTGAATTGCAATGCTTATATGTTCATAAAGTGAAAGAATGCGAATGTCTCACACAAAAGCTTTCTAAACAAAGTGAAATTGTTAGTAAAGAAGCTTATAATGAGCTCTCACGAAGTTTTGCTAAATTAGAAAAACACTCAATTTCTCTTGAACTTGCTTTACAACAATGTCAAGAACAAATGAAAAATGACACAGTTTGCAAAGAAAAAGCGTCAAATGTATTTCTAAAAGAACGTGAACAATATTTTGACATATAAGATTTGATAGCTCAATTGCAAGACAAGAACATTGCCATAAGTGAGTTAAAGAAACTCATTAAGAAGATGAAAGGTAAGAGTGTGGATACTAATTTTGAAAAACCATCAATCTTGGGGAAACCGCCTTTGCAACGAATCAGAAATCAACTAGTGGTAAGACAACCAACTGCGTATAAATCTAAACGATCCCAATTTCCAAGACATCGGTTTGCTTCCCAAGTTGGTGTGTCGCATGATTTGACAAAACCAGTCACTCTACATTCTTGGCCTCAAGTTAGGAAATCGTCTTTTGCTAAGCCTTATGATGTGAATGCACCTGGCCCTTTTAGGAATAGCCCAAATCATGCGTCATTTCAGACACCAAGGGAATCTGTAGGCTCAAATGACATGGTTCATAACTACTACCTAGAGAAAGCTAAGAAAAAGGCACAACTTCAGAAAGACAAAGCCTTGAATACCAAAACTAGTGTGCAACAATTTGCTAGATTTCCAAACATTGCAAATGGTAACAAACCGAAACCTAGGAACTTTATTTAACAACCTAGGAATTAGCCACCATCCATGAGTAGTCGTGTATCGAATAGAACTGTTAACATAGCAACACCACCTAGGAATCAAAATCCTTTCTTGAAGTCAAAAGACTTGGCATGTCCTACATGCAAAAAGTGCATTTACAGTGCAAATCATGATAAGTGCATCTTAAAATACCTATCAAAGGTGAATTCTCGTGCCTCTGCATAGAAAAAGGATGCACAATCCCATAAGACAACAAAAAGATATATACCCATAGAAAAGAAAAGCGATTCTAAGAAACATGACAGACAGATCCCCATAGGACAAAAGTTTTCTCCAAATAAGTCTTCCAAAGTGTATCTGAAAACAACGCCTCCTAGATCTGGTCTTTATCAGTTCCAACTTAGTTGATTTCTTTATAATTCATCTCTTCATTTGGTTCATCATTGTCTTCAGATCTCCCAAAAGCAATAAGTCATAACCTTCTGGACTTGCTGTCTGAAATCTTTCCTTGACCAATCTATATAATTCCAGCACATCTTGCCTATCAAAATCATAAAGCATTGCACTAAATATCTTGTAATGTTTAACACATTCCATTGCTACTTGATTTGATAATAGTAATTAATCATTTGCTAGAATTCTGTGTCTCCAGTCTGCTATTGGATACTGTGTTGCAATGTTCAATATTAATTCTTTCTTCTTCTGGAACAATGTTCGAGTTAACTTGAGTTCTTCTTTCTCAATATTCATCTTCAACTTTTGTTTCTTAGCAATTTCTTCATAGAGTTTCTTTTTGCTCTTTTTTCTAGCAAGTGATTTCTTTCTTCTTCCTTCACCTGTCCTAGAACTTTCTTTCACAGCTTGTTCAGCTATAACATCATCTTGCTGAACTATCTCTTCTTTAACTGGTTTTGAAGATTCTTGTTGAAGATCAAATCATGATCTCTTCATAACTTCCTTTTCAATCTCAGAACCCATAGTTTAAATGCTCTGATTTTGATCCATACTCTTTCCAAAATAAGGTCTAATGTCTTCATTAGCTCATTTCCTTGAAAATATTCTCTTGTATCTACCTTTGATTCTCAGAGACAAACACATGTTCTTCCTTACTTCAGCCACATAGAAAGGTCTATTTTGAAGTGTTATGATATCTGAGAACAGCAGGATCTACTCTAAATCAATTCATGCGCTGATCACTTTAGCCTTTTGCAATTCTTCTCTATCACTAATTGCTTTTGCAATCCAAGCGGTTTCTTTTTCTTTGTTTCAATGTCAATCCTTTCTTGTTCTTGTTCTGCCTTAAATCTAGCTTCGTGTTCAGCATTGAATCTAGCTTGTTCCTCCTCAAATACCTTCTTAGCTAATTCCTCATCAACACTCATTTGTACTTGAATCCTCTTCTTGATTTACTTTGTTGGCTCAGACTCATGCATAATTGCTTTGCCTTTGTCCTTTTCCTTTACACCAGTAGTACTATCCACATCACTGGCAGTACAATATCAGCAGTATACACTTACTCTACTGGCAGTTACTACTCCACCACTGCCTCTTAGTAATTAACTCTCTTCTTCTTCTAGTGTAAGTTTAAACATTTTCAACACTTTGTCTTCTTCTAGCTGCATCTGCAAGAGCTGTAGCTGCACTAAAAACACCTAACTGCTCTTCAGGTTGATCACTAATCTGAGTATCATTAATCCTCCCCTGATTTGCAGCATGTGGAGGAACTAAAGAAATTTTAGCATCCAAGTCTAGTTCTTCAATCAAACTCCTCCCCTGATTGGAAGGAACTTCCTAGCTTCTCATATTAGAGATTACACTTTGGCTCTACCTCTTAGCCTTGGCGTTGTCTTGATTGTCTACTCTAACTTCTTCACCATATTGATCAGTTTTATAAGAGCAGCATTGTAGGTCTGTTTTGTTTGCTTTAATTCAGATTCCAAGCTTGCAACCTTCTTAGACAGTGAGGTACAAAGATCCGTCAATTCATGATTTCTTTAGTGATAAAACTCCTCACTCATTCAGTGAGTAAACTCTTTGAAGATGGTGATTTTCAGTGGGCATTGAGAGCAGCTCTCAGTAACAAGTGTGGTTTGGTTAGATTGTGGTGTAGATGGTGGTTGTGAGGTTGATGGATGTTTTTGGGGTGATAAGGATGGTGAAGATGTTATTCTAGAAGGAGATGACTCAGGTGTAGTGAGCATGGTTAAAAATAGTGGAATGTCCACCCCAGAATATCTCTTGGAAGCCCTGTTCATATTACTGAACAGTTTTTGTGTAAGGGTAGGAGTAGGAAAAGTTTTCTTATGAGGGAAAAGCATTCCCTTGCATTTGTTCAAAAATATTTGAATGAATCTGGGATACATCAAAAACTTTGACCTACTATCTATGTTCTTTACCTTGGTGTTTTCCTCAAATTAGTTAGAAAAGTTAAAGGCTACAATTAGTTGCTAGGCAAATGATAGCAGTAGCTATATTGCTACTAAACTGCTCCCAAGCAGTCTTCTTAGGACTCAAACGGTGGAGAATGGTATGAATGAAGAATTTCCACTAAGGGGGAAAATGTCCCTTTTGAAAAGTTAGGCTATCAGAAGTGATTACATACCCCATGAGAGCCAGTTACTCAAAAATTTCTGTAGTAGGTAGAGTTTTAAGACCTTCAGAATCCTCAAGCTTAAGATGTCTTCTAATGGAGGCCTAAGAAACAAATACCTTGACCTTCTTATCTATGGTAGCAGTGATTCCCCTGACTCTATCCTCATTTGTGCTCAAAGTAGCAGTTTGCCAAAATTGTTCTATAGGAGAAGCATAAAGGGTTGGGCATTCAGTGAGGACAGTCTTGATGTGACTTACAGTTAGAAAATCAATGATTTGATGAAACCCCTCACTTCCTTCTGACTTCTCTAAGTATGCAACCATGTTGTGCTTGTCACAAAATTCCAAACTCGTCATTTGATGAATAGAATATGAATTAAGGTTTTGGGATATGGTCGTGGGAGAGAGTGAAATATAGTGTTTTTGTAGAGAGTAATGAGATAAGAAGAGAGTTTTAAGGTTATTAATTTGCACCGACTGAATTTAGATTTGTATATCTGTAGAAATTTATGTTTTTATAGAAAGATCATGAACTTCTCAAACAAACCTATAGAAGATAGTAGTTGGTG
Source organism: Tanacetum coccineum (assembly GCA_026074375.1). Classification (NCBI taxonomy): domain Eukaryota; kingdom Viridiplantae; phylum Streptophyta; class Magnoliopsida; order Asterales; family Asteraceae; genus Tanacetum; species Tanacetum coccineum. Next base: position 22,026 of record BQNB010086012.1, on the reverse strand, counting down.
GAATTCACAACGGCTTATTATTATTAATATACTTAGAGTTGAATTTCTGTTATGCTCTAACAGTCTAGACGGTCACTCAAGCAAGTACTTATATGAGCCTAGCAGTACTAACTCGACAGCTTGCAGTACTTATTTATGTCGAATCCGTTCTAAGTAATGCCTCAACGTACTAAGTAAATGCCCCAGCAGTACTAACATTGAGATACCAGTATTAACCTCAATTTCGTCCAAAGAGCATTTCCATCACCAAATATTGACTCTCACAATCTCTCTTTCTATTTTTATGCTCACACAATATCTCTCATTTCTTTTGTCACTAATTCACTCTTTCGGTTGTTATCACTAAAACTCTCTTTCGGTTTTTTAGCTCACTTAATCTTATAGTTTTTTTACTCACCAAGGCAGACAGAGTTGTATATTCGTGCCATCAATTTCAATTAGTTTTAGACTGTGCTCCCCACTTCCAAGTGTTGTTAACTCTTTTGAGACGGTGGTATAATTGGACTGTTTGATGTAGTCACAAACCTAGTTTGGATCTACACCCCCTATATAGTATCATGGCACCCGAGACCACTACTGACCAGTTCCCTAAGGTTCAGGCTTATTAAGTAGTTGCCATGGCTTTGGGTCCTATTGATGTTTGGGTGGGTACCACTATCCGGTTCCCCACATGCTTGGCTTCTAACTTAGAAGAGCAGTAGTGGCAGCCTTTCATTCTTCACCCAAACTCTTTATGGAAAACTCATCACCAACTTTATAGGGGGACCACTAGACTTGAGGTAATCTTGTGTCCTGACCTATTTTGAATGCCTAGATGTTTTGATTCTTTTTTAAACCACCTTTGATATTACAGGTCCTGTTCATCCATGCTTGAATGCATATTGACATAAGTAGCCTCCCTCAACAATACTTTAGAGCTGTGAGATTCAACATTAAGTATCAATTTGCCTTATCCTGCAAGTGTTAGTCAAAACCAGAAAAAACACGATCCAAAGCATTTCTGTTTAGCAAGTTATTAATTTTTGTCACTAGCAGTTTTAACTAACAAGAATTAGTATAACTGACAGTACTTGTTTATACTTAGCAGTACTAATGGATACAACTAACAATACTAATCTTTTACAAAACTTTACTAAGACATAAAAAGATTTAAACATTAAGGATTAAGCATTCCAATACTTGAGACCAAGTACTGAAACCTTCCAGCATCAAAACCTTTTGTAAGAAAGATCTGCAACATTATGTACAATATCGATTTTAACATTTGAATTAACTTTTTAGCATTGCAATCTCTTATAAATGATGTCTAATCTCTATATGTTTGTTTTAGAATGTTGACAGGCTTTTCGTAAGCAGATAGTACTGTTATTATCAATGTGAATCAAAGTATTCATGAAATTATACCCATAATCCAGCAATTGATTTTGAATCCAGAGTACTTGTCCATAGCAACTAGAAACATCCACATATTTAGCTTCAGTTGTAGAGGTGGCAACCATAGTTTGCTTTTACATGCCATGTATAACCCCTGTTTCCCAAAAACGACAAACCTTCCTGTTGTAGACTTCCTATCTTGTGTTGCATCAAGCATAGTCATATCAGTATAAGCAACTAGTTCAATGGAGAATCCCTAGGAATACAAAGGCCTCCTACATGTTGTTGCCTTTCAAATATCTTAAATTCTCTTTAAAGTAAGAGATGTGATGTCTTTGGAGTATCTTGGAGCTGGCACATGCAACATACTGCTAAACATTATATCTGGCCTAGAGGCTTTGGTGATACATAAAGTCCCAATTCATTAGAACTCTATTTTATAGATGTACATCAACATCATCAGCATCTCCATCTTTGACTAAAGTCTTTTCCAAATCAACTGGAGTAGAAGCAGATTTCACATTTGTGTAGTTGAATTTCTTTAAAATCTCAGCTACATATTATCTAACTGATAAATATTCATCTTTCTTCTGTTATACTTGTAATCTAGAAAAGAAGAAAGTTCTCCATAGAACTCATTCTAGAAACTTATCCTTCATAAGCTTCTCAAATGCAGTATACATTTTGTTTGTAGAGCCAAAGATAATGTCATTAACATAAACCTGTACTAGCAAAATATCTCCTTTTTGCTTCTTGATAAACAAAGTCTGATCTATCTTCCCTCTTTTAAACCCATTGCCTAATAGATAGTTAGCCAAGGTTTCCTACCATGCTCTTGGAGCTTGATGCAACCCGATTAAAGGCGCTTGGAACTCCATTGTAAACTTTTGTCTGGCTGTCAGGATCTTTAAATCTTGGTGCTTGAGAAACATAAACCTCTTCCTCAATAGTTCCATATAAGAATGCACTCTTCACATCCATTTGATATACCAGAAAACCCATAAAAGAAGCATAGGCTAAAAAACAATCTGTATGGTCAATTCTTTCACAAGGAGCAAAAACTTCTTCATGTCATACCTTCTTCTTGTCTATGACCCTGTGCAACCAACCTTACTTTATTCCTAATCGCAATCCATCTTTCATCTTTCTTGTTTCTAAAGACCCATTTTGTTCCAATGGCCCTCTTTTCATTAGGCAAATCCACAAGTTTCCATACTTGTTCGAGCTTGAACTACAGAAGCTCTTCCTGCATTGCTTCTACCCAAGATGAATCAGATAGAGCTTTAGCAATGCTTGTGGGTTTAATATATGATAGGAAACAAGCATATAAACAAGTATTCAGGTATATTAGTGTTTACGCCCTGTTTGTTATGGTAGTTTCTGATCATATTCAGCACTGAGAAACCCTTGGTCAGAGTAGATTTTGTCATTCTTCTTGTACAGAACAGTTGGGCTTCACTTCCAATCACATTTTAAAGTGGGTGATCTTTATGACATTCTTTGTATTGGAAGTGGTTAGAATGTATAGGATTAAGGATGTTTCCCAAATCAATTCTATTCATCCTTCATCACTGAAGAAGCTCAACATGAGGTGGCTTCAAGTGTTTATGACTAGCTCCTATATGACATGTCTTCTAGGGCTATCCTGGATCAGATGAACTAGTAGTATTATACTGAGGAATCAACAGCTATTAAGTTTTAAATGACCAGTATTTAAACTTCAGACTGGCAGTATTAACATGTTGTCTAGCAGTATTAACTTCCTTAGGACTGCTATCATCATCAGACTTATCTTTTAAATCACTCTCATTATGCGGACCATCTTCAACCTGCTTTTGATCATCAACAACAGATTTTGGGTCACCATTACCAACATCCTTGGAAGGTGAATCAAAGTATGAAGCATCTTTCCAATTTGAATCACAATCAATCTTGAACTTGATTTCTTCTTTCTGTGTAGATGTACCTACATTAAGTTCTCCTTGTGTATATGCAGATTCATTAGTAATTGTACCTGCAGCTACTGGAACATAATTCATAGATTGGGTTAGAGAATCATTATCAAACAGCCACTTTGGACCATTCCTTTCTATCATAGGCTTATTCTCTAAAAACCTAATATGCAAGTTTTCTTCTACCATCTGTTCTAGTGTTGCTAACCTAAAAGCTTTACTACTCAAAGAATATCCAACAAAGAAACCTTCATCATTTTGCCATCCAAACTTGCTTAAATTGTCTAATAGTATTAAGAATGTAAAGATGACATCCAATCGGTCTCATAAGCTTAGAGTTTGGTTTTTAAAAACATCTAAAAGGTCATATGATGTCTTGTTATGAAGGCTTGACTAATATGACTTATCTGCACATAGATTTAGGTAACTAACTGCTTCTGCCCAAATGGGTAGGTAACTAGTAGCTTAGCTAACATAGTTCTAGCAGCCTCAATTAGTGTTCATTTCTCCTCTCAGCACATTTTGCACGAGGAGTCCTTCCAACCCCCCCCCCCATGGTACATGGTTATTCCCTCTTAATACCTTTTTCTCATGCAAAAATCCTCCATAACTTATTCTTATATCGTGTTTCCATTATCACTCTGATTATTTTTACTTTCTTATCACTAGGTTTTTCTATTTCTTTTGATAAAGTTCTTAAGAACTCAACTGGTTTCATCCCTTAGTTGTTAAAAAGAAAACCAAGTAACCTGCTATAATCATCAGTGATATAAGGCAATACTTTCTTATGCATTAAACTATTCACAAACGGTTGGACCAAACAAATCAATATGAAGCTTAAACAATGCTTAGTAATTGGATTTAGAATTTAAGGACTTACCCAGAGCTTGTGTTGCTTCCCTTTAAGACAAGCAACATAGTTTGGTCATTTTCAAAACATTTTGTAGGCAATCCTCTTACAAGATTATCCTTAACAAGCTTGTTTATGTTCTTAAAATTATATGCCAAGCTTCCTTGCAGAGCCATGATCATCTGATGTAACTTGCACAAGACAAGTTAAATTTTCTTTTAGCGAACAATGTTTTTTATATCACAAACAGTACTTATTGTCCTTTCCTAGGGAATTTTAAGAAGTATCTGCCTTTCATCAAGCAACTTAAAATTAGGAGATAAGACAAGACATTCAGTGTCAGTAAAAAGGACATAGTTCTTTTTGTCACACATCTGTGCGACACTAAAAAGGTTGAATTTTAAGTCATTGACAAAGTATACATCTTCAAAATCAAGGCTATCAGTTTTAAGTGTTCCTTTACCAGAAATCTACCTACCCCATGTGTCCTCCTCCAAATGTAACATAACCTCCATCAAATTCCTTGAAATCTGAGAGATAAGCTATGTTCCCAGTCATGTGCCTTGAGCATCCACTGTCAACAAATCCTTTATCTTCCATTAATGGCTTGCCCTGCATATAAAAAAAAGAAATTAGTTTCCTTTGGGGACCCAATCCATTACTGACTTGGATCTGCCTCGTGCATCAATGTAGTTGTGTTTCTTTAAGGTGATTGATGCACTATCAAGTTTGGTAGGTTCCAAACCCAACATGCTGACGGCCTTTACATATTGCCTGATTACCTAACAGCAATTAACACTGCTGAATGTGGCCTTATCCTAGCGTTATTAACTGCTTTGGTCTTAGGCAGTATTAAGAATGTGGCTTAGCAGTATCAACTGCTTTTGCCTTGACAGTATTAACTTTTTGGGTAAATTTTTGTTAGTTAATACTATTTTTGATTGATAGGGCCTTTTTACAGTTGATTGTGCTAATTTTGAAAATCATGACATTGGTTTAGCAAGAAAAACTGTAGATTTGGGATGAGCAGTTTTAACTGTCTTGGCAGTATTAAATGGTTTTAGGCCAGTTTTCATTAAAACTGCTCTTGGAACCATGTTCCTTTGAGCATTAGGGTGAGTCCTGTTGGTAGTATAGTTGTAGTTCACCCTGTTATAATTATTCCCATATACCATCCTTTCCCTTTGATTGTATTTACAATGAGCCTGCACATGATCAAAACTTCCACAAACAAAACATGCTTTATTATACATCACAAAATCACTACCTAGCTGTTGGGATTTAAGATTATTCTAGTTTCTTTGACTCCCCCTAAGTTTTTGTGATCTGTACATCTCTGCATACTTAACTGGTTTCCTAGCTGTTTTGTCTTGTTGTTTAACAAATTCTATTTTAGTAGGAAAAAAAGTTTGCTTTTCTTTCTCAGACACCAACTCCTCAACCAATGGGGTAGCAGTAGTTTTCTTAACCTCAGTTGAGGTACTACACAGACACTCTTACTGGCCTTAGGTCCATAGCCTTAAAACTCAGGTTGTTGGAACTCCTCAAGACCAGAGTTGGACAAATCAATAGTTAGGGGTGCAAATAAGCCTGTAGATGGAGGTGGAACAGCATTATACCCCACACCTTTTCAATTGTTATCAGATATTTAGCTCCCCGTTAATTTGTCTAAGCACCTAGAAGCATTTTCAAACTTGTCAGTTTTATTTTGATTGCTGTTTTTATCTTTCTTTAGCTTTTCTATCTCATTTTTAAGAGCAATGGTTTCTGAGTCTTTAAATGAGGTATCTCTTTTTAAAACAACAATTTGATCACTAAACATAACCTCATTTTTCTTGTAAAAGACAAGTTGTTCTTCTACAGATGCTAACCCTCTTTTGTAAGTAGCTAGATTAAACTCAAATTTATTAAATTCTACTCTTAAATTATCAAGTTGAGTTTTTAAGGTTTCAAAGCTTTTAAGACATGTGTTAGAGAAAGTTTTGTCAGTGTATACCTTAGAGTCTGAGAAAGCCATAAGTGCCATGTTTGTAGTGACTTCCTCTTCTGCCATAAAGCTCCAATCAAAACTAGATCCATCAATAGCCACCATTGCCTTGGGAGCTGTTTCTTCCACATTCACAGTCCTTCTTGAGCTATCTTGATTCCTGTTCCCATGATCATGATTCCTAGGTCTGCTTTCTTGACTCCTAGGATTTCTGCATTCCCTTGCAAAATGTCCCATCTTATGACAGTTGAAATATTCTACTTTGGACTTATCATATCCTGTAGTATCACTTCCTTTGATAGCGATCTTCTTCCTAATTCTCTAAAAATACCTCCTTGCTCTCATACTCAGTAATGCCAATTGCCACTTCAAATCCATTTCTTCAAGATTATCTTCATGGATTTGTTCTAGGTCTTCATAAACAAGTTAAGACCCATTTGGTTGATTGTCCAGAAAAGCATAGATTGTGGCATCACTGAGGTTAGTAGTACTATCTTGAGTACTATCAGTATTAACTGAAGAGTTAGCAGTACTAACTTGAACATTAGCAGTATTAACTTCATTGGTACTGCTATGAGTTGAAACAAAGGCCATATTCTGAGAGTTTGAGCTTGAGTTTGATGATGCAGTTCTTTTGACTTCTTGTTCAACAATCTTAAAATTGCTGTAGAGATCATCAAAGCTTATTGAGTCAAGATCTGGTTTGTTCCTCCAGACCACAACATGAGTGTTCCATTTAAAGGGAAGACTTCTTAAGAACTTTAAATTGAGATCTTCTTGAGAGATGTTTTCACCCAAGATGGAAACTGGCTAACAATTTTCAGAAGCCTGTTAAAGATAGAGTCAAATGACTTTGTGCTTAGAGCATTGAAGTTCTTATACATCTGCTTCAGAACTGTCTTTTATGTCTTATTTGTGGCATCATTACCACTAAATCTTGTTTATATGGCATCAAACAAAGTCTTGGCATCCTTGTATTGATTAAATGTTAATAGATGCTTATTTGGAAGTGCCATCAGCAACATACTTCTGGCTTTTACATCATTCTTCTTTTGGGCCTTCTCCTCAATAGTAATAGCACCTGGTATCATTGTAGTAGATGTAACATCAGCATTTTGTGCGGTTCGAGGTACTGGCTTGAAAGAGTTGCCATTCTCTATAACCTCCCATAGAGCATAGTCTTAAATTTGAAAGTATTGCTCTATTCTTAGTCTTCACATCTCATATTCACCTTGCTTGAGAAGTGGCAGTTTTACAACAGCATTGGTTTGTATAGTTTCTAGATCCATCTCTTTTGAAAGAATAAAGAGTTCTTCTTTTTTGTTTCTTCTAGATCAAAGTTTCAGAAAATAAGGCTCTGATACCACTTGTTGATCCCAACTAGATCTTGCAAACCTTGTAAAAAGGTTAGTTGTATTGAATAGTTGAATAGATTCAAGACAACTATGCTAGAAACTTTGTTGATACTAAGAGTATGCGAAATATACTCTTTAGTACTTAGAAGAATATCAATGTAATAATAAACCGTGATGCAGTAGAATAAACAATGAATATAACCAAAAAGCTTCAATATTATTATGATTAATAATACGAGTACTTTGACTAGTACTAGGGTTTACAACCTTGAAGCTATGAATGTGTCTAATTTGATGTGTTTACAACCATAACCTAGGATCTCCTTTTATACATCAAGGAGTCTTTTACAAGATACAAATATTCTAAACTTTTATAAGATATCTACATATCTTCTATTTATATAAGATATACATAATAAGTTCATACATATCACTTCACACGTCTTAATCTTCTTTTGGCAGTTGTAATATTAATGCAGTAGTACAAAGTCTTCCAACAATATTAAGTTTAGTACTAGCAGTACTAACTTTCTTTTGGCAGTACTAACCAGTTAGTACTGGTAGTTATATTCTGAACAGTACTAAGTTCTTGAACTAGAAGAAGTAACTTGTGAAGAATTATTCCCAACAAAGGCACTACGCACTTAGGATTATGGTATCCTAAGGGGACCGACATAAAAACCGTAGTATATTCCAACTCTGATCATGCGGGAGATTATGTGGACCAAAAGAGCACTAGCGGTATTTGTACATTCATGGGATGTTGTTTGACATCTTGGTTCTCAAAGATACAAATCGCTCTTGCTATATCCACTACCGAAGTTGAATACGTAATCGCCGGAAAGGCATGTCAACAAGCACTATGGATGAAACAAGCTCTTATCGACCACAACGTTCGACTCGACGACGTCCCGGTCATGTGCGACAATAAAGGCGCGATTGACCTTAACAAAAACCTGGTGCAACACTCTTGAACCAAACACATCGAAATTCGTCACCACTTTCTTTATGATAATGTCCAGAAAGGACATATCTCTATCGAAAAAGTGCCGTCCATCGACAATATCACCGACATTCTTACTAAACCCCTTAAACGTAAATCATTTAACTATCTACGTCTTGGTTTGGGAATGATGGAACACATTCTAGTTCGTGTTCCACTCCGTGTCGTGACAACTTAAATACTTTGTTTGAAGTACTTTAAGCATTTTTAATTCGCAAAATGCAAGTTAAAATGTCACTCCTCTTTGTAAATTTTTTGTCAAAATTCAGTCAAAAATCCCTTAGCTGAGGGCGGCCCCCATATTACGGGCGACCCTCGAATTAAATCAGGCGGCGCCCATATCGATATGGGACCGCCACCAGTGGGACATTATGTCTGTCATTCTCATTTTTGAAAACACAAAATCAAACACTCCCTTCCTTCTTGCTGCAGCGACGAACACGACCAAAACACACCAAAAACTTAAAATCAACCATTAAAACACAAATTGAAGATCAAATCAACACTAATAATCAACCATAACATCATAAAGATCTGCAATTGTAAGTCATTTCATTTATTTTTTTCTAATTTGTGTCTAGGGTTCATGTTGAACAAAAATTTAAAATTGGGGATTTTTAATTTTCTTGTGTTTGTGTATAATTAGGACTACAATAACATAATGTGTAACTAATATGATTCTCGTAGACATAGGATTTGCAAGATTGAAGTACGTTTGTCAAAAATTGCTTTCTCACAAAACCCTAATTTTTATTTTTAAAATCACTCACGTTAGGATCACAATAAAATTGTGGTTATGCATTGTTAATACACTCTAGAAATGTTATTGCATACATGCATAATGATCTCATGAACAAAAGTCAAGATACATAATTCATATGTACTTTTCGACATGTTTAGATGAGCAAAATTAAAGGAGGGTTTGGGTTAACTCATAGGTTTTTATTTTTAATGTCAAGTTTGCCACAAGTCCACATTTGTTACATATAGGCACACACTAGGCACAAATTCAAAATAACAATACAAGTATAAGATACTAAAATATGAGTTTGGTTGTTTTTATTTTAGGTGACAATGCCTCGAAAAATTACCGAAGACCATCAACACACAAGAGACTACATTCCTATGATCTCACATGAATACACTTCACCCTTAAAAGAAATGCAAATAAACCTTGAAAGTCGTTGCATACCTGAGGGTCGGGTGGTTTATCCAAACTTTGCAGACTTAGTCTATGTCGGGTCAATGTTTAGTCATATCGGGTTTGACTGTCTTCTTGAAATAAATGAACAAATTTATCCTTGCTTCTTCCTTGACTTATATAGTCAATACCATTTAGATTATCCTGATGAAGGTCAAATGTTAATCCAATTTGTCATCCAAAATCAATTCTTTTCATACACTTTAAAGAACTCGGTCAAGTCCTTGGTATACCTTATTAGGGCGCATGTGTTTTTACCGACAAGTGGTCTCTTGACGACTTGTAATATAGTGTCCCTACGTGTGTTCCATATCAGACCAGCCCTCCTTGTCCTCATGAAATCAAAAACTATATTCAAGAGGAACGGGATGGTCCGATCACTCGTATTCGTCATAAAAACATCATTACTGTCAAAAAATGAAATTTTAACTCGTGAAATCGTGTCAACCATGAAACCTTGGGTCGAAATTATCCGAGAAAATGTCTTTTGTCTGGGGGGTAACCGGGACTACGTTCCCACATGTCTTTGTTATATGCTCTATTATGTTGCAAAGTCAGAAAAACTAAATCTTGCATTTTTCAATTCAAAACGAATGGAGTTTGTCACTAAACAAGCTAGATTAATACTACCGTATGGTATGTTATTGACTTACCTGTTTAAGTATGTCATGGGTGAAAGTCCTGAGTTGTTTAACGAGTCTTTTGTTTTGTACGATCGTGTCATGTATCCTCTTACCACTTAACAAGAGAGAAAGACTCGAAAGGATTATGGCACGAAAAGAGGTTGTCACTCCACTTCCTCTTCCTCCGCCTTTGATCAACCATCCTCCTCTCATATCAATGAAAATAATGATGGAAATGACAAAGGGACCTCGCATGCACGCACTCCTTCCCTCACTCGTTTTGTTAATTCATTAACAAATGAGGTTCCTCGAGTCTTTGAAAACCCACCAAATGTTGACCCTGACATGGAACCCTTTTACACTCGTCAAACCGAAATCATCAACCATCAAGTTAAGTTGCGAGATGAGGATCGTGGTGGATTAAGGTTAATCGAGAAGGGATTCAAGAATTTGTGGAGAAATATAAAGAAGAAGTGAGCAATTTGGATAATTGCTATAAGACAATATACTTATATTTACTACTTTATTATGCTTGTTGGTACTTAATATTGCTATCTATGCTTAGGTATGTAAACTTACGCCATTTAGTAGTCTGTTAGTACGTAGTTTGGGCAACATAACTTGCCTTGGATGATCATTCCATTTTATCATCCTAAACCTTGCTTGCATGCTTTTTAATACATTATGCTTATTATTTCTTGTATGGTATTATGCATGATAAATGATCTCTTAGTCAATATAACTAAATTTGCTTCTCTAATAGAACTTAGGATAGCTAGCCTTACAAATTTGATTACTAGGAAGTATTAGATGATTCGTGATGAAATAGGATTGATTGTAAAAAAGGGAAAACCTGGGAAACGTTTTCTGAACATGATTTACTAAAATTAGGACAAACTGGAAAATTTTCGTCTCTCCAGAAAACGGCCCTCATAAATATAGGGTGTTGATCCCAATGAACATATCTTAAACTCCTTAGCTTGATGTAAGGTTTAGTATCCTTGGATAAATCCAAAGGTATTAAGACTGAAACTTTGAGAGTATGATATAAATTATGCGGAATCTAGTTTATACCACTAAGAAGAATAAAGAAAAAGTATGTTTGAGACACATAAATACAACCAAAACATTAAGATTCAATATATTAATACGACCACTCTTTGACAGTGTTAGGGTTTACAACCTTGAAGCTATGACAATGACTCATTTTTTTGGTATATTATATTCTATACCCTAGGACCTCCTTTTATACACCAAGGAGTCATACAAGGCTTATAATACTTTCCTAAGATATCATGATCTTTTCTAAAAGCAAACGTAATCTCTTAAACAAATACATTATACATATCTTCTTCACAAATAACTAATACTTATCTTCGTAAGTATTCTTGTTCTCCAAACAATCCTTATCTCTTTACTTGTCTTTATCCTTCTGACAGTAGTAACTCTTCTAGCAGTTGTAATCCAGCAGCATTAACTTTTGTACCAGCAGTACTAATAAACATAAGCAGTAGTAACTTTAGTACTAGCAGTACTAATATATACTAACAGTAGTAACTGTGTACTAGCAGTCTTAACTTTACTACTAGCAGCACTAACTACTTAGCATATATTTCAATAAGATCACTAACAATACTAACATTGTACTGACAATATTAACTTTCCACTAACAGTCTTAAATACTTAGAGTATTTGCTTAATAGCAGTAACATTCACCTGAGCAGTAGTAACTTTAAGAAGCCTTTTAATCCCAACAATCCTCCCCTAAACTTAATGTTCATCTTCTGAATCTTCAAGTTTCATTCAAAGTCTTTACCATCACCAGTAGGATGCTTCTAAACACTTCATTAACCATTTTGCTGCTTTACCATAAGCTTGAGTAGTTGATAAACCATCTCATTCCATTGACCTGCTTAAAGCTTCTTGTTCAGCATGTTTGTGATTGTTATTGGTGTAAGGGGATATCTCTTTTCAACCAACATAAAGACATGTAAAATTTTAAACCTTACAAAGTAAACTCCACAGGAATCATATAACTTCTAAACGATCACCTTGTATCCTTATAAAGATCTCCATACTTCACTTTCTACATCAGGTTCAAACTTTACTCTTAAATCACCCCATAACACCCTTTCAAAATCTTCCTCTGGCCTGTTATCCCCATGCTTAGCTTTAACTAACTTCCACAAATTTACTAAGTCTTCTATGTCAAATTCACTAAGCAGTTGGCTGAACACATGGTATAGCTTTGAACTTCCATCAGCTCTAAATATTTCATAATACACTGGCTTACCTCTTGTGTGAATCTGAAAACCTACAACTGGTACTTTGGTAGCTAGAGGTATAACATTGATTGCTATGTCTTCTTCTGTAGCAAGCTCAAAGCATCTCTTAAGCTCGTCTTCCTTTTTATCATCCTCCACTCTTTTCCTTTTGGAAGATTCTAGTTCTTGATTATCCTTTGCTCTTTTCCTACCAATTTATTTCCTTTTGCTGATGCCTTCAGCTTTCTTTTCACTACTTTCTTCCTTTTGTACCTTTTATGTAGAAAGATCTTCTTCTATGGGAACAAAGCTATTTATCTACTTCATATACTTTTCAAAAAGCTTCTGAACTTCATTAAAGCTTTTATCCTTTGACTGTGCATGTGAGTAGCCTGCCATGTTCTTGAGATATCGTATCATCTAATTTATTCTTTGGGTTTTAGTGGGAGGTTTGTTCCTTATAACTTTTGCTCTTTGTGCTGCAAAGAACTTATTTCTTTCTCTAATAGGTTCTGCCAGCCTTCTTAATTTTTCTTCAATGGACATGGCTTCTCTTTCATTTTCCTATAAATTTGCAACTAACTCATAATCTACCTCCATCATGGCTTGCTCATTGTCCCATTCTTCATAAATAGCTGCTCTGCTAGCTTCTTCTTGTGTAGCTCTATCTTTTTGAATTCTTTCCGACTCTGCTTGCTCTTCATCTTTAATCTCTCTTGCAAGCTCTTCATCAAGTTTTATTTGATCTTTCTTCTTTAATGGCTTTTCAGGCTCAATCATTATTGCCTTGCCTTTGTCTTTGGACTTCTGAGAAGGAACTGTTGTTGTTATAGTGGATTCAACATGTTCTCTAAAAGCAATTCCCTTAGCTCTTTACTATAGTGGGGTAGTTATTGCAGGTGTAGCAACAACTGTTATAGTAGCAGTACTAACCATTATAGTGGCACTTGATTCTTGAACCACATCTTTTTCCTTAGGTTTTGCACTCTTCATTGCAGCAAGTGCATGAGCTAGTGTAATTTCTTGAGCTTAATCAATTTCATCAGTACTAACTGGAATTAACTTTGTAGTTGTAGCAGCATTAATCACAGGCTCTTCAGTCTCTACAACTATCTCATCACCATCAAAAACACCAATATCAAACATCAGATTATCATCATTCTCATCATTCCTCCTTTGAGTCTCAACTAGAGTAACTTCATCATCTTTGTCAATGGATTCAATTCTACTCCTCCCCTGTTTGGATGCATCCTCCTGAGCACCCAAACTTTCATCATCTAAGGATTCTACTCTTCTTGTAACACCAACCTTGTACAATCTCTTAAATTTGTGAGTTCTTAACCCTGCTTTCTTTTCTAACTTTTTAACTCTTAGCTTCAAATTTATGATCTCCTAAGCTTTAGCAGTCTTAGTATGTTCCGGGCTAAGGACTCTCTCAAAAAAATTTGGTACACATATCCAACAATTCAGTGAGTTTCATTCTATCCTCACCACTGAGCAGTGGATCATTGGAATATGTAGGTACATGTTCCTCATTTAGTACATCAGCAGTAGAATCACTAGGGTAAGGAACTATAGTATTCTTTTTCTGCTTCCTCCTAGACTGTTTCTTCTAGGGTTTAGATGTAGATGGTTGAGTAGTAATGGGTGTCTGCTGAGAATCAATAGGAATGTCTGAATCTTCAAATTCTTCTTGATTAGCTTGAACCATCATTGATGCAAACAGGGGTGTTACTCGCCTAGAAAAGTCCTTTCCTTCTCTCTTTATATTGGCAAAGATTTTCTTTATGTGTGAGGGGGTAAAATAAATCTTTTTGTGATGTGACATATCCCCAAGCTGTTGATTGATAAATACTTGTACAAATCATAGATACATCAGAAATTTAACCCCTCCCTCTAAGTGCTTTACCATAGAATCAAAAATATAGTTGGACATGTTAAATTTTTGGTTTGTTGTCAAGCATATGATTGCAAAGGCCATAGCTACTAAATTTGTTCCAGGAAGTTAACTTAGCACTAAGGCATTACAATATGGTATGAATTAAAAACTTCCATTATGGAGAAAAGAAAGCTTTATAAAATGTAAGCTTTTGAGAAGGTTTTTCATACCACATTCTTGCCAGTTCTTTAAAGATAGTACCAGTTGGCAAACAATCAGTACCACCTGCATCTTCTAAGTGAAGATCACTGCTAATACTTGTCTCTGTGATGATTACTTTCTTCTTATCAACTAGGGCTTGTAACTGACACCTTTGCTGTTGCCCAAAACTGTTTAATGCAAGATATGTAGATACTAGGATTGATAATTAAAGCATAATGAATTTGGTTAGCATTCAAAAAATCAATAATTTCATGAAACCCATCACTTTCAGCAAGTTTTTCTAAGAATGCGACCATGTCGTGAGTTTCAACAAAGTGTAGGGTCGACATTGTGATGTGTTTTGATGATTAACGATGAAATTGAGTTAGGGTTTATATTTAGAGAGTGTTTGAATGATTGAAATCGAATAAAGAATTGAATGAAACCCGGAATCGAAGTATTTATAAAATCACCCTCAGCAGCATTAACTTGAACTGGCAACACTAAATTATGCCTAGCAGCATTAACTTAAACTGACAGCACTATGTTATGCCTAACAATAGTAAGTAACCCAGTAGCAGTAACTCAACAGCATCAACGTAAGCTTAGCAACATTAATGTATATCACCAGTAGAAACTTTATGCTTAGCAGTATTAAGTTATATTACCAGTATTAACCTAAGGCTAACAGCATTAAGTTTGAGTTACTAGCATTAACTTTAATTTCTTTCCAAAAAGGACTTTTATCATCAATTAGTTCTTCTTACAAGTTCTCTTTCTGTTTTTATGCTCACAATATCTCTCAATTCTTTTTGTTTACAAATCTCTTTTCTGTTTTTATTCACACATCTCTCTTTCTGTTTTTTAACTAAAAACATCTCTTTTTTCTTTTTGCTTACCAAATCTGATAATTTTGTACAAAGTTCCATCAATTCCAATAGTTTTATACTGTCCTCCCCACTTTCAAGTGTGTAAACTCTGGAGAGAGGTGGATCATTGGACTGTTTGGATGCAGCCTCAAACCTAGTTTGAGCTTTTGCACCCCCAATATGGTAACTTGGCACCTGGGACCACTACCTGAATTAATTCCCTAAGGATTTGACTCATTAAGTGTTGCCATGGATTGGGTCCTATTGATGTTATCACTGTCCTGCTCTGCTTCTAAGCTAGAAGCAGTAGTGGCAGCCCTTTCCATGCTATCTTCTCACTCCTTATAGACAGTCTCATCTGCAACAAGGTTAATAGGTCCACTAGACTGAGATATCTTAGTGGTCCTTATGGCTTTCCAAGGTTTGTGGGTCTTTTTGGGTTGATATGATAATGTAACAATGATTGGTTTCTTTATTATAGAGTTGAGTAAATGTGGATGTAGGTTGGGGACCAGTGGGTTGTCCTGACCCTTCATTCATACCTACTTGATGTTACAATCACTTTCATTCATTCTCAATTGACCTCCCCTTAAATAATGCTTCAGAGGTTCAGAATTTGCTCAGCAATTATAACTCTAATGATATCCTAACAGTACTAACTTTAGCTCAGCAGTACTAACTCTTTCCTGGCAGTACTAATTTTTTGCCTAGCAGTATTAACCTTACAACTACCAGTTTTGACTTCAAACCTCATCAATCATAACTCCAATAAATTTTAGCTTTAATGATTGAGTAATCCAATGCTAGCAATCAAAAAGTTAAATCTATTAACATCAAATGCCTTTGTGAGAATATCTACAACATTGTGGTCTGTGTGAATCTTGATCACTTGAATCAACTTCTTCTCATAAGAATCTCTGATGAAATGGTGCCTAATCTCTATGTGCTTGGTTTTAGAGTGAAACACCAAATTCTTCACAATACAAATGGTGCTTTCATTATCAATGTAAATCTTGGTGTTCATGAAGTTAAACCCATAATCAAGCATTTAATTTTGAATCCATAACACCTGTCCACAGCAATTAGCAGCAGCAACATACTCTGCCTCAGTAGTAGAGTTGGCAACTATAGTCTGCGTCTTGCATTGCTATGAAATTAATCTCTTGCCAAGAAATTGACAACCTCCTGTTATGGATTTCCTGTCAATACTGGCACCAGCATAATCACTATCTGAAAAAACCTCTAAGTCAAATGGTGAATCTTTAGGATACCAAAGGCCCAATTTAGGTTGACCTTTTAAGTATCTAAAAATTCTCTTGACAACATGAATATGTGAAGTCTTTGGTGTAACTTGGAACCTTGCACAAGCACAAACAACAAACAAAAAACATTATGTCAGGCCTAGAAGTGGTTAAGTACATCAATGATCTAATCATTGATCTATATAAATGAACATTTACAGCTTCAGCTTCTTCATCCTTAACCAATGCCTTATTAGTCTCTATTGGAGTGCTTGCTTTCTTTATAATGGAAAAATCAAACTTCTTCAATATTTTAGCCACATATTTTTCTTGGCTAATGAAGATTCCATCCTCCTTTTGTTGTACTTGTAATCCTAAGAAGAAAGTGAGTTCCCCCATATTACTCATCTGAAATCTATTATGCATCAAACCTTTAAACTCATCATATAAAGACTTCTTTGTGGACCCAAAGATGATATCATCAACATACACCTGTACTAACAAGATATCACCTTTGTCCTTCTTGATGAACAAAGTCTTATCTATAGTGCCTCTTCTAAATCTATTTTCAATTAAGTAGGTAGACAAGGTCTCATACCAGGCTCTAGGAGCTTGATGTAGACCATATAAATCTTTTTCTACCTTATACACTTTGTCAAGGAAATGTGGATCTTCAAAACCAGGAGGTTGGTAAATATATACCTCCTCTTCAATAGTACCATATAAGAAGGCACTCTTCACATCGATCTGGTACACAATAAACCCCATAAATGATGCATAGGCCAAAAATAACATGATTACTTCTATCCTAGCAACAGGAGCAAAAACCTCATCATAATCAATTCCATCTTCTTGTGTATAACCTTGTGCAACTAGTCTTGCTTTGTTTCTTACTATAATTCCTCTCTCGTCTTTCTTATTTCTAAAGATCCATTTGGTTCCAATTTCCCTCTTGCCATTAGGTAAATCCACCAGAGTCCAACCTTTTTGATGTTTAAATTGCAGAAGCTCCTCTTGCATTGCTTCTACCCAGCTTGGATCTGCCAAAGCTTGAATCACTTTCTTGGGTTCTTTTTAAGAGAGAAAACAGGCAAATACGCAGTTTTGATAATATTTGTGATTTGTTCTCCTCTGCATATTAATGTACCTAACTATAGCATGTTAATCAGAAATCTTGGTCATTCTCCTTGTTTGAATAGCTGAATTTAAGTCTCCAATGATCTGGTCTTTAGGATGATCCTTGTCAATTCTGGTTGTGGGAATAGATCTGACATTCATGGTTGTTTCTAAGTTGTTGAGATCAGCTTCTGCACCCACGCCTTCATCATCATAAGCATTACAAAAAATTCTAGCATCATCAATTGAAAACACATTTGAAACATGTGGAAGAGAAAATGCATTTTTAAAAGGAGAAAATTATTCAAATAGATGATCCTCAAATGCATTAGAAGTTTCAGCAACATTAACTGGTGATGATGGATTATCATTAGTAAAAGATGGTCCAGCAGCACTAACAGGAGTACCAACAGTATTAAAACTATTAGTACTGTGAGTCTTCTTTTCCTGTTGAAGTAGCCTTTCCAACTCACTTCTTGTGTCTTGTGCATCCTCCTCACCTTTATTAGAAGCTCCACTTTCATTCACTTCTGTAGGCTTTATACCAACATCTTCTTTACTATCCTTAGGACCTTGAGAGATTAATGGATTAGTTGTGCAAAAAGGTATCAGGATGTACTCTTTTTCAGGTTCTATCTTCTTTTCAGCTTGACCTGCAACAATATTATCTCTAGTTCCTCCAATACCATTAGTTTGATTTTCTGCAACAACTGGCACATAGTTCATAGATTTTGTCAAAGAATTAACATCAAAAAGCCAGTTTGGTCCATTTCCTGTCACATTAGGTGCATTTTCAAGAAATCTAATGTTTAAGGTCTCTTTAACTATCCTGGTCCTCTTGTTAAATACGCTCATGGCTTTGCTAACCATAGAGTACCCAATAAAAAATCCCTCATCAGCTTTTCCATCAAACTTGCCTAGATGATCCCTGGTATTTAAGATGGTAATAGGACACCTAAAAGGTTTCATGAAGTCTATCAATGTAACACCCCCAAATTGGGTCGCAGCGGAATAAGGGTCCGGGGCGTGTTACTTCATAGATCAATAATACAAGATGTATATAGAACGACCAAAAAGTCATTTAAAACTGATACATTGGATTTAACAAAGTATTTGTTACATAAGCCGAAGCTTCACTTGTCTACTTGTTCAAAATACAAAGATTTCTAGCCCATAACAGTTATACAAAATGTAATGCGACAAAATCTTTAATGCATGATATCCAAATCAAAACCACCAATGTATCCCTTGCACCTCGTGCTTACTGATCCCCTGAAAAACATTGCTTTAAAACGTCAACAATAATGTTGGTGAATTCATAGGTTTGATAAATCATATATTGTAGGACCACAAGATTTCCTAAGTGTATGATAATGCAATAGATGCAGACATCATATAAATGTAATTACGTTGCCCTAAGCTCATGACACTGAAGCTCGACATAAATGAATACCATATAAATGGCCTACATTGCCCGTGATGATGTTCTAACCCGCAACATCCTATGTTCGACATGGTATACGTTCGTTTGCCCAGTGATAGCTAATCACCCAAACGGGGATGTCAATCCCAATAGATCTATTCATAACATTCGCGCTCACAATCTAGTAACTGACAGTTCATGATAATGGGCTCAACTAGGGTTATCGCTACTTAGGCAACACGTAATCATAATATGAAACTTAACCACTTGTGTCCAGTTATAAAACATTGCATGTTTCTCACCCCAAAAACTTGTAAAACAAATCATGTAAAACGTGGGGCTATGAACTCACCTTGAGTGAGCGAATAACAAGAATATCACAGATAATGCGTCACGTAAATCGTCAGATGCAACCTATTTAAATTAAGGTCGTATAAGTACTAATCACATTGGGTAATTACTACCATGCATAATTCTATATAGCTAATCACCATCTAATTGTTTTGGAAAAATTGTGTTTAATAAGTTAAAACGTTTATAATTACCGTTGTAGTAAAACTGGCGTAACTTTCGCGTTTTAAGCCCGATTTTGACGTTTCTTATGCCCACGCTTTCGTATTAGGACGAGTTATCATAATTTGACATTTTCATATTTTTGATCCTCTGATGAACAGTACTTTTTACTGTTCACGCCAGTTATAAAGTTATTTTTATAGTTTTAGTTATCGTAAAACCCGTAAACGTCGTATTTTATTCGTTATAGCTCTGTTTTTAGCGATTCTTTCGAGCACGTTCTCGTAATTGAAAGTAATATTTATTTATGAGGTTTAAAAAAATAAAAATTTATGTCATGAATAGTAACTTTATAAAAATTGTTTTATAAAAGTATTAATTGTTGTAAACTCACGAAATTCATAACTCGTTCGTTATTAATTGAAAATTTTCGTTTCTTATCAATTTAGAATCCTAAAAATATGTGTAATTTAATAAAAATACTAAACTTTCTGTTTTATATAATTTTTATAAATTGTTTTATAAAAATTCTTTTATAATTCTGTTTATTTATCGTATAACTTGTTTTTACCGTAACTTTTACGTTATTTATCCGTTTTTCAAGTTTCTTAGCTTTTTGGAATCTTCATGAGACGTACTAGTTTATAAAAATATAAAGAAGATATGTTTATTTTCGAATTTTGGACAGAAAGTTTGAATGGCTTTGTTAAGTCCATAACTAACCTTATTTTTATACATTCCCACTTTTGTATTCTACCACAAATCTTATATACCATATATGTTATATATCATACATATATTAGAGTCCATAGTTCCATATATTGTCCATTTGTCCAAGTTACCAAGATGTACAAGTCATAAACATCTCATGAAAACATAAACTTTACTTAAGTACCTTTTAACTACAAGTTCCTACTTGAACTTTTTATACATTAACCAAGTGTGTACAAGATTTATACTTCCAATATAACTTTATTTTAGTGATCATATAACATCACTAAAAGTCCATAAACAAGATTAACATGTCATTTGCATTTCTTTTACTTGTAACATATTAAGTTAACTTTATAAACCCTAATTTGTATTTATCCATTTTTACACCAAAACAACATGGTACAATCCTTTTACATTCATTTTAACATGATGTCATTAACATCATAACATGTTTAAAAGTGAACAAATCCATAATTATAAGTAAAAATCCTTTTTACATGTTAAAAAGTCCTAAATGGTGATTTTTCTATATAAAACATGTTAGAAATAAAGAAATGTTCTACTTGTAAGCACTATTATAAAATGCAGGGACTAAATATGTTAAGTAAGGAAAGTTTAGTCAACAAGCTAACCAAGGGCTATAAATAGTAATTTATGCCATGGTTAGATGTAACAACTTCATTTAATCAAAAGGCAAGTTAGGTAATTCTCTCTCTAAACACACACACTAATTACACCTTGATCTTCACACACTAATCATCAATCAAGATCTATTGGTTAATATGTGGTATCAAGAGCCAATGATTGTGGATTAGTGCTTATTTTAGTGTTTGATTGTGTTTGTGAGATTGAGATTTTGCTTATTTGTGCTTATTTGTGGTATTTTTTTTGAGCTTATTCGGACATTTTTTAAGCTTAATACATTCGGCTTATTTTTTTAAAAACAAAAAGTGTTCTTAACAAAAACAAAAATCCAACTTGTGTCTACTGGTTCAACAACATTTCTTTGTTTACACGTTTTCATATTTCATATTTCATATTTCTTTGTGTCTACTGGTGCATATTTCATTTGGGCTTACTGTTCACAAAATATCATTTGGGCTTATTAAAAGTGTCTACAACATTCTCGTTTATATTTTACTTGTGTATCTGTTGGTAGTTTCACTTTTGTTGTCGTTTTTTTTATGCCTTATTTGTTGGTTTATATTTCATTTTCAAGCTTATTTCAAGCTTCTGTGGTTTTTGTGGTTTCTGTGGTTTTCATTTGCGTATACACGGAGTGAAAAAGAAGGTTTCTGTGGTTTTCATTCTGTGGTTTCAAGGTGTTTGAGACTTTGTCACAACCGATCTAGTCATCACTACTTTGAAGCCGATCTAGTGTATTCATCAAGAACCAAACGTGTTAACCCTGCAATCACCGATCTAATTTACTCATTAGAGTCCACCGAACTAGTCATTTTC
>BQNB010086011.1:4920-28307 GCA_026074375.1 Tanacetum coccineum | reverse complement strand
ATCCATATAAGACGTTCCTCCACCACAAAGTCATCGTGCCATGCTTTCAGAGAAGAGAACCATGTTGCAATTCCTTTATGATATAGAGATTTTTCCTTAGCATCCAACAATTTAAATTCAAAAAGAACCCATAAACCCCCTAAGTATTTAAACTCCACTTCCAAGAAACCTTCACTTCGACATATAAAATGATTGTTCGCAATTGAGCGAAAGTCTTTGTAACATCCAAGTAACGCCAAAGGAAAATCATTAGAAATGTAATGTGTTAGAGTAATCCGAGTATTAATACATCCTTTAACCTCTTGGTCACTTTCAGTTGCCATACCTCCTTTAACCTCTTGGTCTCTATCAAAAGCCCTACATCCTCCACTCGTATAAGATTTGGCAACATTTGCATACGAAGTGGCCTTGTTTGAATACGAACTAGAATGACCATTTTTAACACCCTAAGAATCAACCTTAGCACCTACGTGGGCAGAATTCCTAGATACCATCTTCACACCATGGGAAGAATTCCCATTCATCTTCTTCTCAAACCTAGCCACATTAGCATGGAGACGTAATTTCCCAATCCACACATTTGAAAGTAAATTGATTAGGATTTCCACATCAGACACCTTGATATAACGACAAAAAGCAAACATTTGCCCCTTTTTATTTTTGCGATTAGCAATAAAGACATCCACAAGAGTTCCCTGCTTACTACATATATTCTAAAGTTCGCCCATTGTGAGATGAGAAGGAAAATTTAAGACATACACAGTAAGAGAAATCTTCGCTAAATCATCCACCAAAGACGTTTTTGATTATGGAAATTGGAGCCTTTGAAACTGTAGGTTCCCGATTAACACTTCACTTCATAACCCGAACCACGAATCCAAGAAACTAGAGAGAGAGAGAGAGACGAAATGAGAGAGAGATGAGAGAGAGTTGAGAGAAAAGAGATGGAAAAGAAATTTTGATATTATGAAAACTTAGATATTTTCACAAAGGAAAATATCTATATATATTTAGATATTTTTAGAAAATATCTAAATATATATATACCCCTACACATTTAATGTGACGCGCGGGATATTTAGCTAGGACCCGGGCTCGGGTTTTGTTTGGGATTAAACCCGAAACATATACAATATTAGATTAACTATCGAGCCCGATTCCCGATATTATCCTGTTACAACATTAACTAATTAAAGACCGAAGCTCCATCGTAGAGTGACCGAGCTTCCTTGTTCGACTCAATAAATTGAGGCTAACAATCTCCCCCGAAGTGAGGTCTTGAACACGGGAACGAACTTCCTTTATTGACTCAATAAAATTGAGGCTAACAGTGATGTCACCGAGCCTCTCTGCCGGTATGGCAAAGGTGGCAGCTATGTCTGAGTTCACGTTCCGTAAGAGGTTTTGGTCCTCTTATGAGAGTTTGCCATCTGTGTCGCCACCAGTCCTTCCTTTGTAGAAGCGTTATCGTGGTACGTCTGAGTTAGTAGATGATAGTGAGGAGGATGATGATGAGGAGGATGAGGAGATAGAGGAGAGTATGGATTCTGACAGTGTGAGTGAGGGCGCAAAGGACGAGGGTCCTACTGCAGAGGATGAGGATCCTGCTGCGGAGGACGAGGGTCTTACTGTGAGGGTCGAGGGCCCCGGTATGGATGATGAGGGTTATGGTTTAGATGATAAGAGTCGTGGTATAGATGACGAGGGTCATGGTGCAGAGAGTAATAGACTTGGTTTAGAGGAGGAGGAGGAGGTTGTACCTGAGGGTCAGCAGCAGGCAGCTCCGGTTGTAGGGAGGACTGTGAGCGCGCCTTTAGGACTTGGGTATGAAGCGTTGAGGCGCCGTGAGTTAGCATTAGAGGAGGGTGATATATACAATACGTTTGAGGTCGGACAGTGTTCTGGATCGACACCAGATTCTGAGAGACCTGAGAGGGTGTCAGCATTTAGCAGCCCACACTTACCACATGGACAGACCCGGAGGACGGTATGATTTATATTGATATTCCTGATTACCCACCACCAGCACCACCTGTATAGACACCACCTTCACCCGAGTGGACATCTGGTTCACTTCCTATTTCTCCATCACCATCTGATGATCCATCACCCATTTCATCACCTATGATACCTTTGACTGTACCATCTCCTGTAGCTACACCCGCTGCAGTTAAGACTAAGGGATTTCTGACTAAGCTGGGAGCTCAAGTTCAGATGCAAGGGGGATTGATTAGTGATCATGCAGTATGATTGAAAGAGTTATCACCTGCTCTGTTTGAGAGGTACGATAGGGACATAGGAGAGTTATTCACTAGGCCGGGGGCGGTTAGGGAGGAGATTTTCTCCTAGAGGTACCTGTAACACCCCCAAATCTGGGTTGCAGCGGAATGTTGAATATCTGAGGGCGTTACTTCATAGATCAATAGCACAAGATATGAGAACGACCACTAAACGTGTCGTTTTAAAAAGATACATTGGATTAAAAAAATACTTGTTCATTACATAAGCTCATGGCTTCAAATTGTTCGACAATATAAGTAAAGATTTCGGTTTATAACAAATGTTTCCAAAATGTAATACGACCCAATCTTTAGTATTGACTCTCTTCAAAGAATGACCCCAATGTATCTGGGCACCTCGTGCCTTATTGACCTAAGAAAACATGCTTAAAATGTCAACATAAAGTTGGTGAATTCATAGGTTTATGTAAATCAATTGTAGGACCGCAAGATTTCCAAGTGTATGATTAAGCAACAGATGCAAACATCATAAAAAGTAATTACGTTCTCCTAAGCTCATGACACCAAAGCTTGACGTATATGAATGCAATAAATTGCCAATATTTGCCCGTGAATGATATTCTAACCCGCAACATCCCAAGTCCGACATGGTATACGTTTGTTGTCCGGCAGACCGGCACAATGAGCGCTACTCACCCAAACGGGGACGTCAATCCCAAATAGATCTATTTATAACATTCGCGCTCACAATCTAGTAATTGACAGTTCATGATAAAGGGCTCAGTGGGTTATCGTTACTTAGGCAAACACGTAATCATAGTATAAAATGTACACTTGCGTCCAATTTGTAAAAACAAAGCATGTTCTCACCCCAAAGATGTAAATCATTCAAATAATTGTAAAACATAGGGCTATAAACTCACCTTAGTAAGTAGTCCTCTGAAAATGGTAAATATATCCAAGAATGGCAATGAATCACACCGTCAAATACCTAAGTAAATACGGTCAGTCTTAGTCTACAAGTTTAGGATAACGACTTAATGCATAAACTACAATAGTTTGCTAGATTATATATACTGTTATCACTTGTGTGGTGATGCACATGTTTATTGTATTTGTATTTACTTGATGGCTCTTGGGAAGGTATACGATTTCACACGGTCAAGCATATGTATAACGTTATTAATAAATATACATATTTATTAAGTCGTTGTTTAACTCGTATAATATCCGGATAATATTATAACTCGTCCGATTCACTAAGTGTTTATAAAATCACTTCCTTTCATAAAACACCCTTAGGTTTTCTATAATTACCAAATCAGTCCCTATGTTTATGAAAATATAACATTTACATTTTAAACCCCTAGGTTTCTATATTTGCACTTTTAGTCCTTCAACTTTGCAACAATTACACTTTAGGTCCTTATGTTCTCAAAACAATCCTTTAAGTTTCAGAATTGACAGAAACAGTCCCTGGACTTTATAGAAACAGTTTTTGGCAGTTTTAACCTTTAACTTTGCAATTTGACACTTTTAGTCCCTTAACTTTGTAAAAATCAACGTGTAAAAATATACATTTTAAGCCCAATTATGTTCTAACAAGTGGCAATAGGTTTTATTAAGCCCCAATAATCCATATAAGCTGTGGCAGCTTATAAATAAGCTCGGATGAGCTTATTTAGGCTTATTGGACCTTATTGGGCCCGTTAAGGTCCAATAAGTAATTTAAATGTCCAATTTAGTTTTCAAAGGCACATAAGCCCTCATTAAGCTTATTTAAGCTTATTTAAAACTGTTGGCTAAAAAATAAGCTCTAATGAGCTTATTTGAGTTTATTCGAGCTTATTGGGCTCGTTATCCCAAATACTATAACTCGAAAGATATCAAAGATCCATTAAAGTTTTTATGACATGATCCAACTTATTTTTCTAGTCTCATTAAGCATTTATGGGTCTGTTTAAGCTGTTCTTAGCTTATGGCTTATTCTATAAGCCAATAACCTCTCGGTAATGGGTTTTTAGGCCCATTATGAACCCGTTAAGGATTTTACATGTTAGGCTTGCTCAAATTAAGGTCCATTAGCACTTTAATAAGCCCATAATTCTATATTAGCCCTTAATAAATTGCATAAGCTCACAAATAAGCTGCTCAAGCTTATTCGTGGCTTATAGGCTCTTGTTTGGCTGCGTTAATGGGCTACCAAGCCCAATAAATGTCCGGTTATGTTTCTAAGGTATATTAGGGTCCATATGAGTCCAATAAGCATATTTGGCCCCTTAATAAGCTCATGGAGCTTATTAATAAGCCGTGGATCCTACTACTATGGCCTGTTGGGCCTGTCCGGCCCATTAGTGGGCTGTTTGGATTAAATGAGCCCATTAGTGGCCCATTAAGCTCACTAGTGCTTTCTAAGGTTTGTTAAATTTACTAGTAAACCAAAATAGCTCATTTAGCACATATAATGGTCGCGTTTATCACCTGCAACCATTTAATAAGTTCGTATACTCTTTCCCAAGCCATGTCATTATATTTTAGTGAAATGTATACTAGGTATTCGCAGCAAATTCATTTATTAATGAGAAACTTACCAAGCCTAGTCCTTGTAACCCTTGTTTAAATATGTTACACCATTTTAAGCATGTCCTAGCACCACACAAGAGATTTACATATAAGTAAAAACTTCGTGTAAAACATCATAACTGCACTATGCACTAGTAATGCTCACGTTGTGTTTACTTTAAATACAACTAACATGAACCAATACGACTAGCAAACAAGGAAAGGAAAGTATGACATGAGCACGTATATTTAGAACGCGACTTACATAGGTCCTAGCACCTTGAATGTGTCGTGTAACATGTAGGATGACAACCCAATGTGTTATACTCAAATGTATGTCAACCCTAAGCTTTAAAGCTTATTAATTAACCTAATCTTGGCTCGTGCACCTTCCTATGACCTTGTACGAAGTCCTAGTGTTACTTATATGTTCGAGTGAGGTTAGATGTAAAGATGAGGGTGCGTATGGGTTCGGTTATTGTTTAACCCGAAGACAATGAGGGAAATATGGATGGTTTTGATTGGAAGAATGTTTAGGAGTTGTAGGAAAGTGTTAAGTGTCAAGTGTAAGTAAGTATTTATAGGCTTAAGGTTAGTTAGTTTCCCTAGTCCCTAACTAAACCAAAACCATGCCTTTATGTGGTGGTTTTGAGGGTTCTAGTTATCAAGACATGGTTTTGTCTTAAACCACCTAGTACATTTCTTAATTACTTGATCAAGGTACAAGATTTACATGAGATTTGAAGATCTTTGGTTGTATAGATGTTGTTTGTGCCACGGGTATAAAAGAGCCAAGAAAAGGGTCAAATGGTTATTATCCATTGTGTATTAAGTTACTAGGAAACATTAAGGATAAGCCTTAATTAAATCCCTAACAGTTGTACAAGTACATAGGATTGATTTCTATTTTGATTATATAAGTACAAAGAAATTAATTAAGAGATATTATAACAAATATTAGTGTAAGTAATCCATTGGGTTATAGTTTTTGTTTACCTATTGTTTGGCCCCAAAAATTAATACGTTTTAACACAAGAATTGAATAATTTTTGTGTTTAAGGATTAAAAGTGGTTATTGGTTTGAGTCTAGGTAAGTCTAGGTATTCCCGAAGTGTGTCTAAAGGCATTTAATTGCGAAACATACGCCTTTTACGTGACCAATAAAAATAAAACACGCAAAGTCAATAATTATCTTCTTAATAATTACCTAATACTTGCTTGACGTAAACCTTAATTTATTTGATGTCTGTTTACGTTAAATGATTATTTCTAGTCTACGCGATTTAGCTTAAGAGTTAAATTAAAAGTAAATGCGTATTGGACTAAAATAAATAGTGAAGAATAATAGAGTCGTAAAATGACCTGAAATTGAGAAATGTTACATTGTTTTGCAAATATTTCCATGCATAGGGGTATATATCGTAACTTTCTGGAATTTATAACTAAAGGGGCTGAAAATGTCATTATTCTAAAGTTATAACTATAAGGACCTATTTTGCCAAGTTTCAAAGTTAAAGGTTTAAATTATATATACTTTATATATAAAGGACTAAAGTTGTAAAAGTTTATAAACCAAGGGTATATATTGCTAATTTTGCAAACTTAAAAATATAAAATATTATATTTTTATATAAATTATAAAAATATATATTAATATTATAAAACTAGATTTTATTAAAACCCGACACATTTATCGTTATTAATCATAAATCGACGCATTATTTCAAAGAAACTTAAAAATCTTATCGTATCACGTTACTAGGGAATTTCATATGAAGGGTTTCATTTGAGTTTTCATTTTGACGAGTTTGTTGGGTTTACGATTATTAAAGTTGCCCTGGCTCTCCAAACGATACTACATGGCCTCTGGATTATGATAGCCCGAACAGTGATACAATATTTTCCATAATTTTAAAAAATCAAAGATATACGTTAAGCTTTATGAAGTTTTGAAACATAAACTATCACACTAAGACTTGACATATCACCCCAGGTTGCGTGACAGCGTTACCTTCACTTGAGAACGTTTGTACACATCAAATCGTATTTCTACCTGACCACACGTTACGAGGTGAGTTCATAGCCTCACTTTATTCAAAATCTCTTAAATATTTCCATAAAACCCGTGAAGGGTGATACTTCTTAAACTCAGAAAACTTGTATCTTTTTTTAACTATAGTTAATTCTGATATATTATTGCCTAAGTCCTTTCCTCAAGGCCTCGGTGCCATGAGCTTAGACGCAATAATACTGTTTTCCATAATAATTGTACTCATTGCAATTATTACACTTATGGGTGTATAACAACGTAACCCACCTCTTATGATGACCTTGTATTCACACTATTTATTATATAAACTATGAATTTCCACTCAACCCATTGTGTTGACCTTCTTTAGCATGTTTATCTAGTAACTAAACATCTCTTATGGCACGAGTCGGCACGGACCTTGAAGATGGCTACAACGTTAATCACTATTCAAACATTCTGTTTTCATGTAGATTTTGCGACCTCTATTTTGTAAAAATCTGATTAACTAATGAATGATAATCTTATATCTTTTACAAAACATCTCTTTCGATTCGTTTCTTTTATGATTATTGGCTGTTGTACTATGAAATAATAACCCAGATTTAGCTTCCCGCTGCTACATGTCAAAACTGGGGTGGTTATAGATTGTATCACAAGAGCCACGGTATATAGATAAACAAAGGTTGAAAACCTCACTATAACTACTTTTTCCTCACATCAAAGCTACCTCCATGCCACTCCAACACCATCTACCCACTGAATAGTAGTTAATAGTATACATAACTATTATACTATTAATATAAATAACTTATGTTTATTTCTCTAACTACACTGGATGTTACATCAGAGTGACATGTCTTCTTCCTAAACCTATCCGACTGATCCGAATATTGATGGATGCTTTTCTTTTCCTCTACCTTTCCGGCCTATATCCCCGGCTTCCTCGGAAAATGCCCCCAGCTTCACCAGGAAAAACTTATTCTAGCTCTTCAAATAACTCATTTGGTGTAGTTCCAATAGTTTCACCAACTCTTTCACTTTTTCATGATGACCCCTTTATGAAGGTCATGCATGCTTACTATGCTAAAGAATCACCTATTC
The DNA here is from genome assembly GCA_026074375.1 of Tanacetum coccineum. NCBI lineage: Eukaryota > Viridiplantae > Streptophyta > Magnoliopsida > Asterales > Asteraceae > Tanacetum > Tanacetum coccineum. The sequence goes on along the minus strand of BQNB010086011.1, from coordinate 20,372 downwards.
CACCACCAACTATTATGCCTCCATCTTCAATGTTTAATCCTCAAGAATTCTTTCTTCCGGAAGAGAATTCATTCAGTCAACCTAAGAAACAAGGCCATGACCAATCAGTATCTCCTCTAACTATCTGCCTTAACCTCAATAATTTCATGAGACTAGGAGAAAACGCCTCTGATAATGACAAGTCTGGAACGTCATGAGTAGCAAATTGAGGAAATCCTGAATCACTTAGATAAACTCTCTCTCGACCACATTGAGCACATAAAAGACAAAATAGAAGGTCTCAAAAAAGGTCGGGTGATTATACAACAAGATTTCGATAATCTGGAAGCTGAACTCCAAAAGGCTCATGCTCGAATTACTAAACTTCAAAGAAAGCAAATGGGAAATAACAACAAGATTGCTCTGGCTCGCTTTAGGGTTGCTAATCTAGAATAAATCATCGAAGAAATCCAAGTCCGTCACCAAGCAGACAAGGAAAGTCTTCTGAATGCAATCTATGAACTCAAGAACAACCAAAAAGGACCATTAAAACACACGAAGACATGCTTCGAGCCTGTGTTATAGATTTTGGAAAAGGATAGGAAAGACACTTACCATTGGTAAAATTCTTATACAATAACAGTGTTAGGAAAATATTGTAAACAGACTTAATACTGTTAGTATTAAAGTTAAGTCTGTTAGTTATAGTTAGTACTGTTAGTAATAGAAGTTAAGTCTGGTAGAGCAAGTTAAGATCTAGCTAGCATTAATCTTAATGTCTGACATATTTAAATATTTAATACTGTTTGTAACCAGACAGTTAAGTCTGTTGTAATTATCGTAATGTTTATCACTTCGCGTTAATCTAGGAAGAGAATAAGCATTACTACTTACAGCGTTTTAGGGTTCCTTAAATTTATAAAACGGAAACAAAGAAATAGTCATCGGTAAACATATGAGTATGATTGAGAATTCACAATCAAATAAGTAATAGTAATAGCAAATTATTTGAGTATACTTGTTCTTGTGTTCATCTTTGTATAGATATTGCATATTCCGCGTCAATAATATATTCACAGTATTGTTCTCTCATAGTAATCTTTGGATTCATTCAAAAGGACTAAAAAGTCCGAGTAAGGCTCATTGAGACCTGTTTATAAAGGACCTACAAGTGGTATCAGAGACCACAAAGTGGACTTTACACAAGATTGCAACATAGATTCAAAACCTTAATTCCCCACCCAAATCAAATAGTCACAGTCTGCAAACGATAATTTTTCTCTTAATAATGATGAGGAACTTTCTCTTCATGATGATGCATCTTTGGATGGATCTGTACCAGCATCCAACAAAGGAGATGCTCCTGCTAAACCACCACAAATTATCACCACAAACATACTTTCAAACATTAAACTGCCCGTCTTCAAAAGGATGAATTATGATACCTTTTGGGCAATGGAGAGGATACATTATCTTGAGTAATATCAGATACTAGGTTGAAAAGTAACCCTGAATGGGAACTCAAAGAACGAGTCATCCAAAGTAACAGATGGTGTATACAGGGTTCTCTCCAACCACACAGGAATAGAACAATTTGTCTGATGAGAAAGAAAGGAAATGCTAGACATCTGCTTTAATGGCTGTTCCAAAAGATCGTCCTCAGGCGTTTTTCATGGCATGGATTGATGCCAAAGAGAATATGGGCTAGCATCAAGACAAGATATGCTGGTAATGCAAACTCAAGAAAATGCAAACAAAGCGTATTGAAACAACAGTTTGAGAGGCATTTACTAACATCTCATCTAAGGAAAGCTTACGAGAAAAGGGTATGATAGTTCCAAAACCTCCTATCACAGTTGGATGCCCTTGTGCTAGTGTGTCAGAAGAAGATGCACATCAAAAGTTTTTAGAGGTCCCTTTCCTCCTGCATGGGGACAGTCTAGCCATGACAATGAGAGAACAAAGAAGAATATTGACACTCTGGTTCAATATATGATTATTATATACAATAATCTTGAGTGTCCTTTTGCAACAAGAACATCCAAAAGACATATCTCTCCCCTGGCATCTAAAAAAATGAGTTGGCTTTTCTATCACAAGCCAAAGCCTCTTCAAGCAAGCATAAGCCAAAGCCACAGCTCAGGAAGTTATACGTCTTAAACCACTTCCTCTTCCAGAAGCAACCCAACCTGCTACTCCCCTGGTCTTGCTGACATGAAGATTATCCATACCTTTTTTTAGGCCACAAATGCTAACGGAATGTGGATTTGATACATGAAGAGGATACTAGATCAAATTGATGATCTAGATTTGGAACTCATAATGGATAAATTGGCAATAGCTATGACTGCCATAAAAGAATAAAGAGTTCTACAAGAAGACAGGCAGAAAGGGCCAATAGTGGGAAGAAAAATCACGCATGCGTCGGCATTTTGATAGGTAAGAAAAGTTGAATGTTTCAATTGCCACAATACTTGTTCATCTTTGCCTAGGGAGTGGCAAGTTTCAAAGGATTCAAAATGGAAGGTAGCAGGCGGAAGCTAGGTAGAGGTCAGGATTTCAAGCCAGTATGAGAACTGAAAAGGAAGCTTTGATGAACTATTGATGCAAGGTTCAGATCAATTGTAGGTAGCAGACAACTTACAGATCAGGTACTCAATCAGCCTAAGGCTTTTCACTGTGAATAATGAGGTATCCATGTGCTCTAAATTATGCTTAGATTCATATAATTGCTCTTCAAGCTTAAGTAATATAATGAACTGCAATCATGAATTTCACAGTAACTCATGAAGCTGCCTTAGTTGCCGCATAAGATCATCTGCTGTTAAGAAATTAGAATCTCAGCTAAGAGCCTCCCACAATTACAACAATCTTACCTAAATGTCAAAAATTAAATTTTCAAGCCAATCAATTTTTGCAACAAAGAGAAAAGCTGAAAAAGATATAGAAGAATATGAAATAGAAAGTTTGTCAAAGAGACAAGTGATGCTTTACAACCAAATTTTTTGAATTCTTGGACAGGCATCTTCTAAAAATCTTTGGAAGCTAATTAATTATAGGATGAGCTCAATGTTAAGATATGTTTTTAGCGATATGAGGTCTATAAAATCAAATGCAAAGGTCCTAGGAATAGAGATCTCGAACTAAGTTAGAGTGTAATTTTTGCCTTTCACGGGAAACCAATGAGGATATAATGATATCCCTCCTATACACAGACATTCAAACAGGTAGAGTATAAAAGGCTGTACCCTCATCGACTCCTTAGTGGTGATTATACCCCAAGGGAAACAGGAGGACATAGATCATTCTCATGATATGGTAAATTCGAGGCCTCAACCTCAATCTCCTTCAGTCCTCACTGAATCTGATCAGCAAGTTTCCACTATTTACTCCAACTTGTCAATCCAACACAGTGACAGGGGAACAAGGAACTATCTGACCATGAATCAGTGCCAATGATGACCCTATCCCTACTACCTTCTATTGAGCAGAGTTACCACTGCACCCAAAGAACTTCAACCACAAGAGCCCTAAACCTCTCTACAAACGTTGACCCTAGTTGTCAAAGCATGTAATAAACTCCTAGGCAACCATTAGGACACACCAAGTGACTTCTCACCTCATTCCTCAATATAATAACAGAATTGGAATCAAGAATGGAAAGGGAATATGTGCACTGCAATTCTTTTTGAAAGAAAACCATGTTTTGTGTGTGGAAGTCTTAGTCACTTGATTAAGGATTTGTGACTATTATGAGAAAAAGATGGCAAAGGAAGCTGCTTTTAAGAGCAAAAGGGTGGTTCAATGTTAGGCAAGCTACACCAGCCTGGACTAACTCTAACAGGAGTGAATTTTTTAAGCAAATTATATTCACTCCCAACCTGATACAACTAAACTACTGATTAGACACACCTTAGTACAAGCTACAAAACTATTAAAACTGGTATGGTAAATGTTAATACTGATCATCGAAACGTTAGTTCGTTAGTTCTGCTGGCACTACAATATAAGGTCGGTAACTCTCGATTTTAAGTACTTAGCAAGCAACATGTTAATTCCTGGTAGTGTGCAATGTTTAAATTTCTGGCTCTCAATTTAAGTCCTGGTACTTCTCTAGATTTAAATACTGGCAAGACACATGTTGATTCTGTTAGAGTAAATAGACATATCAAACACACAAGCCCTAAACCCTACTCAGGTGAAATCTAAACACTACCACAAGAAAATGTATTTTTCAAAACAAAGATCCACCTGTAAATAGACCCTTTTCAAGGCAAATAGCCATACAAGTCAAATATAATAGGCTGTTTAGGGCAAACAGTGGGCACTGCTGTTTAAGACCCTCAGCAGCGTTTGTGCTTTTGAGCGAAAAACATCACCGACTCTCCAATACCAAATAGTGGACAAACCCCATGATTCAAATTTAAATGTTTCTAGAGGTCCACAAGGCAGACCCAAGCCTGAGTAGAAGCGGCCTGGTCCCCCAAAGAGAAACTAATCTCTCTTTTTGATTGTGAACAGGATCATCCACTGAAGCCATATGGAGCATAGAGGTATTTTTTAACTAGTGGATGTCTCTGGGCACATGACTTGTAACAGGCCCATCTTGACAAGATTAACAAGAACTGGTCCAAAGTGGGATCCTGTTACTTTTGGAGGAAGCTAAAGGTAGTATCAGTGAAAAAGGGTACAATTATATTATGGAACATTTTAGGTATTATGATATGTGGCTTTTGTGAAAGAACTTGGACAATTTAACTTATTCGTCCATATCTTAGAATATGTTGAGTAAAAAACTAAATGTACTTTTTTACTAAAAAGAGTGTTTCTTGCGGTAGTCCTCCTAACTTCAAGATGCCTGATCAATCATCAGGTCCTTCTTTAAAATTCCTACAACACAACATGGTATACTTTTTACTCTATGAAAAATGCTTGCTTCTTCAAAATGGATACACTTGTCTTAGCAAAACCTATCAATCAAAGCTAAATTGCGCAAGGAGTTAGGTACACCTCATAAATTTCAAACAACTTTAAATGAACTTGTACAAGCTGATAATCTAAAGTTAGAGGGGTTACCTCCAAGAGTTTCAAAAATGACCACACTGTGTTGCTTTCAGAACGGAAAGCCAACCAAGCCTCCTGTACAGGCCAAGATTGACAGGTTTTGTGACCCACCCATTACACACCGTGCATATTGACTTATTTGGGACCTACCATCTGTGAGGAGTATCAATCCATCAAGTTATTGTCCTAGTGATTACTGATGAACTGTTCAAGGTTTGTTGGGACAATTCTTTCTAGCCAAAAAGGATGAGACTAGCAACATCATTAAGACTTTATAAAACAATAAAAACCAACCTTAATCAAAAGTAAAAATCAACACTATATATCAGATAATGGGACAAGAATTTACAACAGGTTATGCTGAGTTCTGTAGGGACAAGGGTATACAACAGTATTTAGTAATGCAAGTGACACCTCAGCAAAATGGGTTGCTGTGAGAGAATGAAATAAAGGACCCTTCAAAAGTCTGCTATGACTATGCAAGCATGACTCACCACTTAACCTACCCCGTTTTTGGCAGAAGCAGTTAATACATTCTTGCTATACCTTCAACAGAGATGTAAGAGGTGACCCAAGATCTTCTAGAACAATAACTCCCTTATAAGCTTTTGGTTTCGGCCACAAACCAATCCTTAGCTACATATAGACATTTTGGGCGCCATGTTTACCATTTGCTCAATACTCTTAGCCCACTAGAAAAGTTTGATGAGAAATCTGATGACACGGTTTTCTGTTGGACACTCTGTGAACAGTAAAGCCCTTTTAGGTTTAGTACACTTAGAACCACAAAAGAGTTTAGAAGTAAACCTTCATGTCACTTTTCATTGAGGAGAACACAAATGCGTACAGGTAAAAGGGTCATAGGTGGATGTTTGCACTTAGATTATTCTTACAGACTCTAGACTACGTAAAACCTGTTCAGTGCCTCTAATCAAGCTACACACTTGCAGTTCACAAGGACGCATCATTGAACAGATGTGCAGACTGACGAAGACCTGCAAAACTGATGGTGATTACTTCTACATCTTCTAACTGCAGCAACTAGAAAAGCAAGCTGTTTCTGAAGACAGAATTTAGCGTACAAAGAAGCACACACACACTCCCTAAAGCGGCCATCTTCTACACCAACGTCCCAAATCGCTGATGACACTATGACTTTAGAGGAAGAGCTGGAGATCTGCTCTTGCTTTGAAGCACTTAGGACCCAATATCTGTCAACAGAACCTACTCAGACTACATCCCAGTTAATACTGGTAGTATCTTAATCTTAATACATGCTATTTGAGAAGGTTAAACACTGGCAATACGATAGCGTTATCTCTCCTAAGTGCTCTATCATTGAAGAAGAAGTTCTTCTCTGATGCAGATGATGATGAAATGCCAAAATACAGATATTATGATAAATCAAAGTGAAGAGGTATCATTTGAAAAGGCTTCTTAGGCTGATGGATGGAATTATCTCTGATTTCAACAATCTACCAAGAATGATGGTAAGACTTGTTCATACAAATCACACTCTAAAGGATTCACATGCTCATCCTCAAAGTCAAATCCTTGGAGATCCTAATACCCCAGTTCAGTAACAAAGAAGCTCCTCTCAAGAAAATCACTAAGGCTCATTGCCTAGTGAGCTACATAACAAGCACTCCAAAAGAAGCAATCCATAACGATCAACAACATAGTTCTTTTTGCTTGCTTTATAACTTCATATGAACCAAGAAAGTCCTCAGACTAGCTCTTATCTGATGGAATCTGGGTTGAAGCTATGCAGGAAGAACTGACGCAGTTCAAGCTTCCACAAGTATGGTTTTAGGTCTAGATTTACCCAATGGTGCTACAAGTGGATTAGGTTACTAATTGGGTATAACAGGAACAAGAAGTATGAGAGGGGAGTAAGTTGTCAGAAACTAAAGCAATGGCTGGAGCTTCAGGACATAGACAAGCGGAAGGGATGACTATGATGCGTTTTTACCCTGTAGCAAAGAATTGAAGCTTATCAGGTATTATTTTTAGCCATTTGTCCTCATTTTATGGGATTCATAGTCTATCAAATGGATGGAGTAAAAGTGCTTTTCCTGATATGGCGACTATTATGAAGAGGTCTAATGTCTCACAACCTCCTGGTTTTGTTGATCCTGATCATCCTACAAAGGTTTATAAGGTGGTCAAAGCTTTGTATGGATTGCACCAAGCCCCTAGAGCTTGGTATGCTACTTTGTCAACATTCCTAGAGAAGCATGGATACAAGAGGGGCACCATTGACAAGACTTTATTCATTAGAAGAAACAAAAAGGATATCATGTTTGTTTCAAGTTAGTATGTTGATGATATCATTTTTGGGTCTACAAACAAGTCTTGGTGTGATGAGTTTGAAGCTTTAATGCAAAGCAGATTTCAAATGAGTTCCATGGGTGAACTTACATTCTTTTTAGGTCTACAAGTCAAGCAGAACAAGAAGGCATATTCAATATCACAAGGATAAAGAAATGTAGCTGAGATATTCACAAAAATTTGATCTATATGAATGTCATATAGCTGCCACTCACTCCATGGAGACCAAGTATACCTTTGACACAGGATGAGGAAGCTTTGATGTAGATTTACACCTGACAGTCTATGATAGGTTCACTCTCTAGTACGTAACTGCTTCTAAACTGATATATGTCTGCCAGTATGTGTTTGTTCACGTTTCTAGGTAACTCCAAAGACTTCTCATCTCAATGCTGTCAAGGAGGATCTTGCAAGTACCTCAATGGCAAACCAAACTGTGGTATTATGGTTATTCTCTAGGGCAATCACCCGTTGATTGGATAGCATCTCCTGATAGTGACTAATGGTGGTTTCCAACCCTTTGACAGGAAACCACAACAGGTGGTGTCAATTTCTTGGTCAAAGACTCTCTCCTGGTACAACAACAAAAATCTAAAAAAAAAAAAATAAAAAAAAATTGCATAGAAATAGACCTATTGTAGCCACTTTCAAACAACTGAATTTGACTATGTAACTGCTGCAAATTGCTCTGTGGCACAAGGTGTTTTGTGGGTTCTAAAATCAATGTATGGAACTATGGGTTTTCAACGTTCATGAAATACCAAACTCCACATTGAATAATGGAAGCACAATCTGATTGTGAAGAACCCAGGTCTATCACTAAACCAAACACATTGAGATTCGTCACCACTTCATCAGAGATTGGTTATCTGAGAAGAAGCCCATAAAATGTGAGAAAATTCCACACATACTCTAAATTCTGCTGACTTTGTTGACTCCAAAACCATTTGATGCGACCTCGGTATCAATACTTGTGGCGTTAGCATAGTTCATCAACCCATAAACAACATTTTAAGGGGGAGCGTAGATGTATAGTATTAATTCTGTCTATACAATTTCTTGCAGTATGTTTTTCTTTGTTTTAGACTAATCTTTGCAGGCATAGCATGGATGTGCAGATGAAAGGCAGGAGTAATAAGGTTTTAGCTTTTGTAAATTCTTAGTACATACTTAATTCTGGTTGAAAAAGAATTAATTCGGGTTGACTCTCAATTAATTCTGGTTGACCAAAATTAAGTCTGGTAGTGTAATTGTTAATACTGGTAGGTTATTGTTAATGCTGGTTGCGGGAAATTTGACTTTTTCTGTTTTATCACTGTTTAAATGTTACCGTTAGAGATTTTTACGGCGCAATAGTCGTACAACAGAGAAGCTATATATAGATAAAGTTTGATTTCTCTTTCATACTTTTCTTTTTATTGCTATCTCCTTTTTGCAAAGTAAAAATTTCCTTTATAACGAAAATAGTCAAGAGTTCTGTTACCAGCATCTACAATTTCAATCGCATCAAAACCCAAGTACATTGATACGATTGTCCAATGGCTCAATTAAAGTATTGTGACAAACACAATCAAGTGGGGTTTTTGCGCAAGCCTGACGAGAGTGCAGGGTTTGCTGAGATAGTGGACTTTCTTCGAGGTTCCAACCTCAGGTATGCCTTAACTACTAATCCAACTATCTATGATTCCCTTTTAAAACAGTTTTGGCAAACTGCAACTGCCAATACTAACACTGATGGGACTCTAGAAATTAATGCAACCATTGATACCATAAGGTACACAATCTCTGAGGCGTCAATTAGGGATTCAATTCAATTAGAAGACGCCACAGGAATTACAATGTTGCCAAATGATGAACTTTTTGAGGGAATGGGGCAAATCGGGTATCCTACTGATGGAACCTTCACTTTTTGGAAAAGTTTTTTCACACCCCAATGGAGATACTTAGTCCACCATCTTTTACACTGTATAAGCTCTAAAAGTGGTGGATGGGATCAATTCGGTAGCAATATTGCTACTGCTTTGGTCTGTCTATCCACTGGTAGAGTTTATAATTTTTCAAAGCTTATTTTTGATGGTATGGTGGCAAATTTGAAAAGCAAGACAAAGTTTTTGATGTATCCTCGATTTCTGCAAATGATCTTAAATATTCAAACGGAAGACAAACACCTTTATCTAGCTGTGAGCCTGACCAAAAAGATCTTTGGGAACATGAAAAGGGGTTTTCGAGGGGCACCAAGACCTTTATTGCCTTCTATGTTACTTGTTGCTACTAACCCAAATGCAGGACAAGAACATGCTGCTCAAGTACAATCTCATACATCTACACCTCCACCACCACCTATCCATACACCTACACCTACACCACCACCTATCCCTACCCCTACACCAATACCTGACACTGAACCTACACCATTTGAGCACATCTATGAGGAGCCATCTCCTGTCCACCAACACTTCTCACCCCCACAAGAACAGGCTCCAAGTCAAATGTCTATGGATGATTTACTTCATTCCACAGAAGAACACATCTATAGGACAAATCTCCTTCTACCATCACGTTCTCACCACTCACAGCACAGGCTCCAAGTCACATGCCTACAGATGATTTCAGCTTCAAATACAGTTCCCAAGTTGATTTCACGAAAAGACAGCCTGGACTTTGGATCTTAAACAAACCGAACTAACCATGTAATGCAATAATGAGGAACTAGTCAAGAAGGTGAAGATAGTTGGAAGGGTTTCTCAAAGAGGAGGACATTTTTAGTTTTTTGACAGATTCATAGGTATGAAGAACCTGAGGTTTCAAGGGAGGAAAAGTCAAGCAGACCCTCAACGATTATCTACAAAACAAGGACTGGTTACACACTCCTACCAACAAAGTCACATGCTCAGAGGGCGACTGGAACAAGACTGAAGATAATTAAGCCGCAATACACTCTTGAACGCGCCAAAACCTCTAAAAGGTTGCCTCTTTAAAGACAAGGTCAATTGACAAAGGAACGAGACACATAAGGAGGTACAAGAGAAGAAAAAGCATCTCTACAGGCAAGAAAGTATCCTCAAATGCTTGGACTTTCAAGAAGATAATACTGGTGCTTGAAAAGATATAATACTGCTGTGATGTTAATTGCTGCAAGAATTGAAGAGTTAAACTTGCTAGAAAAGTTACATACTGGTAATATGAACTTTACTACTGTTATATAAGCCAGAAAGTAACAGTCTGGTGAAAATAAAGAACAAAGAAGTTTCAGGAATAGAAGACGAAGACATAGCAATGAAAGGTATGCATACATAGTGTGGATGAGACAAATTGTCTCCTGAACATTCTGATAAGGTTGGATGATCAAGAAGAACTAACACAGTTACTGAAACATCCTTTGAATCCCTGTCCTGTAGCCATGAAAACACCTAGGTCAGGCTACTTAAAATATTATTAAACAAGGAGAAAAAAGAGTATACCAAATTGTTAGGGAAGATGGAACAGATAATACAGTATAACATTATTTATTTTGGAGCTATGATAAAGTCTATATCTAGGATGACCTTCTGGTTGTACAGGAAGTAATGCATATAGATATGGGTTGGATGGCCTGAGGATAAGTTAGAGAAGGGATATTGAAAAAGTTTAAGAATTATGGTTTTGAAAGATCCTTCAAGCACGATTCTATATGGAGTGGAGATAGAAACAACAAAAGATTGTAATTTGGAGATACTATGATACTAAGTACAGGGTAACATTGTTTTAAACTTAGAATCTATGATGTTTATTTGTTGTCTGATAGAAAATATTCCACTTCCTGCTGAGGTTAGTAAAACAATGTTGGAAAATGAAGCTTTTGGATAGATAGATGAATGAAGATTGCTATAATACTTGAAAATGAGGAAAAACAAGCAGGCATTAGAAAGTACTAAATGTGTTAGGCGGTTTGAAAGCCTAGGATAGAAAGTTGAGGACAAGGACTAACACTTGGTGAATGGTGCTATGCACTTAACACAACAAAAGGTTACAGTTCACCCTGTTCTTAGACCAACATAAGGACTCGCTTAGGCCCAAGAGCAAACGGCTCTTGGTAAACGACTTCTCAAATCCGTTCTATGTTTACAACTTATCAAATATTATTTTGTACTAGGTGTTTTCCAACTCACCATATCTGTTAAAGTGAAGAGTATGATGAGCTACCCACAAGTTATATGGCTTGTGTAAAGGCTGTGGAAAACAACATAACTAGTCCGTCGATAAGATTATGGGGCTTAAGGCGTAAAAGAACCTTAGCAAATCCACTATATAGATGGTTGACAATTTACATCTCACTTGAGTATTGGTATTCAATGTCACCTAGTATTTATACTGAACTGTATGCTACTCCAAAGCAAACGGCTCTCAGCTAGGTAAAGGAGTTCTATCTCTCTCATCCGTCTTAATAAGCTGAAGATTTGTACGTCAAAATCATAAGGCTTTATCAATGTACCATGGTCTTACAAGACCTAAACATTCTGACTAGTCCACATAGCAAACACGGCTCATGGTAAAGACAACAACAAATCCGTTTATGGCTGGTACAGATTTGCCAAAAAACTATATTTACTGGTTGCAGTCAAGATTGAGTGCATATAACAGACAAGTTGCTGTCAAAGTATTTGAATGATTCAAAGATTGATTCTTTTTGAAGACAGAAGTTCATAGACAATCTCTAAAGCCCAAAGTAAGCCCCAAAGTTACAAAGAAACTTGAAAGTTCTGAATGGAAGCACAAGTAGGAGTGAGGAATTGTTAGGAAAATATTGTAAACAAACTTAATACTGTTAGTATTAAAGTTAAGTCTGTTAGTTATAGTACAAGTACTGATAGAAATAGTATACTGTTAGTAATAGATAGTTAAGTCCTGGTAGAGCAAGTTTAAGTGCTAGCATTAACTTAAGTCTCTGACATGACAATAAAAGTTAATACTGTTTTGACACAGACAGTTTAGTCTGTCATTTTACTTATGCAGTAATATTTATCACTTAGCGTTAATCATAAAGAGATAAGCATTATCACTTCTAACGCGTTTCACCAGGTTCCCTTAAGTTTATACTAGGTGAACATAGAAATAGTATTGTACTCACCACTGAGTTGATTGTCAGAACTCACAATCAAATAGTAAATATAAATAGCAAGTTCTTGATATTTTGTTCTTTGTGAGTTCATCTTGGTATTACACAATATTCAAAATTTCCACGTCATATTTAATTATTCACAATGTATTGTCTCTCATAGTATCTTTGGATTCATTCAAAGGACTATAAGTCGTGTAAGGCTCATTGAGATCCTGTTTATAAGGACCTACAAACAGTTACCATGCCAGTATCAATTCATCTTCCATTTTTCTGACTTCAGTTTGAGGACAATACTTGTTTGTTAAGAGCCTTCTCAACTCAGTCCAAGTGATCTTATTGGCTCGATCTATTCCAATGGGTTGGTCATATGCATTCCACCAGGACAAGGCGTCATCATTCAGGGTACCAGTAGCAAATGTTACTTTATTTTCTTCGGCACATTTGCTACGAGAGAATACTGATTTGGTTCGTTCAAACCAGTGAATGAGGTCAACTGCTCCTTTCATACCATTGAAGTAGAAAGGTTGACAGCTTATGAACTCTTTATAGCTTCCCGTTTTTGCTACAGGAGTTCCTGTAGGTCCGGTATTCCTGTTGGGATTACTAGTACTTGCCATTATTGCAGCTTGTGCTTCTAGAGCCGCGGCGACGCTGTCAGCAACTAGTTTCTTAATGGCAGCCTGAGTCATGGCCAGTGCTTCAAATGTTGACATCCTTTTGGGAGGCATTCTATCAACATAAGACAACATGAAATAACAATAATATCACAAGTCTTAAAATGCAATGCTTATTTTTAAACTTTAAGCATTTTTAACAATAGTGATATTAAAATCATATTGTATGGATTCTTATTTTGATACAAGTTTTAACAAAGTAATACACATCCTTTGGTTTAACATTGTAGGATATAACAGAACATTTTGAAATTTAAGATTTCCCGGAATGAACATTCAAACAAGCATCAGACTCTTTAGATTCCTCGAGGACTGATTGTAACAACCCTAAATTTTCACCAATGGACTATAACAACCCATAATTTTCCAGTATTTTCATCAATGTAATATCTACTTACTATATTAAGTACAACCTTTTTTACGAGAATATTTTTCGTTTTTATTCCATTCCATTATGTAACCTAGTTTACATTTCTAAAGTAAACGAGCTCAAACAACCTCTATCAATGCCATATCTATCTATGTTTACATCATGTAAACATCCTAATATGTTAAGTCTATATCTTAATATCATTTTTACCAAGTACATTACCCATTTAACATGCTTTTCAAAACGTTATATCAAAACAATCATTAAACGTAAACGTTTATATCAAAACCCTAATTATATGTAATGTATACATATAAAATAAATGTGCAAGCCTTCAAGCATGTGTACAAGTGTACAATGCATCACATTTGAATAACTTTTCACTCCAAAACAATGTACAACTTTCTAAAGCTTAATGTACAAGTAAATAATGCAAGAAAGTCAAACTAGGTCATTTTACCTCCAAATTCATTCTAGTTTCTTACCACCACTTTAACACAAGGTACAAGCACTTAATGCATGACTCTTAAACCTTAAACCCTAAACCTAAACCCTAAATCATTCTAAAACCAAATCTAAACCCTAAACCCTAAAAACAAAACCCTAAACCCTAATTTCACTTTCAAACCAAAAACTAAACCCTAAACCTAAAACTAAGCCCTAAATCTTAATCCTAAGCCCTAATCTCAGCCCTAACACTAATCCTAAACCTTAATCTATCCTAAAACCCTAACCCCAACTCAATCTAAAAGTCCAAAACCCTAAATCGAGAACTAAACCAACTCGTGACCTATTTTGCTCCATTTTGACCCATTTTTAAACCCAAGCACCACTATGACTCACCAAGCAGCCACCTAAGTAGCTTACAAGCACCTCTATTCGTTTCCTTGGCCAACAAGCTTGCTACATCACCTCCTTGTTGCTCCTTCCTTAGCCGTGGCCTTTAAACACCCCTTCAACACCTTCCACCTTGCTTAGCTACTATCATACCCTCCCATACTCATCACTAGGCATCCTTAGTCATCATACTACAGATCCTAACCCTTAATCCCCAAGAAAACTTGGCCAACAAGGGTCTTGAACCCCTATATAAGCCAAACTTCACACCCCTTTCAAACCACACCTCAAAAACTCATATACTCATCAATGGAGTTCTAACTTAGATCAAGGAAGGTCAAGAGAAGTCTCTAAGCTCAGAATAGAAGCCAAGAAGCAAGAAAAAAGAAGCCTTGAAGTCGTTACTAGGCGTACGAACCCGAAAACACCATTTCGACCCATTTTAGCTCAAGTAAGCCTAAGATCTTGTTCCATAAGCTTATATTCTGTATCATAATGTTCATAATACTCTTAAGACCATATATGAACTCTTGTTTGAAGCTTTGAATCCTCAAACCCATGTATTTTTTATTAAAACCCTAAAAATGACTTATTTTGATTTTTTATCTAACGAATCCTTTTTCTAAACTTTTGTTAAGTTAGAAAATCTTATTTTAGCTTATTCTAATAAGCTATAACCTGCGAATATCATTTGGAATTCTAAAATAAGCTTGCATTGCTTTTTGGACTTGTTTTGCAAATATTTCCATGCATAGGGGTATATATCATAACTTTCTGAAATTTATAACTAAAGGGGCTGAAAAATTCATTATTCTAAAGTTATAACTATAAGGACCTATTTTGCCAAGTTTCAAAGTTAAATGTTTAAATTATATATATACTTTATATATAAAGGACTAAAGTTGTAAAAGTTTATAAACCAAGGGTATATATTGTCAATTTTGCATACTTAAAAATATAAAATATTATATTTTTATATAAATTATAAAAATATATATTAATATTATAAAACTCGAGTTTTTAAAACCTGACACATTTATCGTTATTAATCATAAATCGACGCATTATTTCATTATATATTTAACATAATTTATCATCA
>BQNB010086010.1:0-28307 GCA_026074375.1 Tanacetum coccineum | reverse complement strand
GGGGGGAACCCTTAAGCATCCACTTGCCCCCAATTTAATCCCATCCTTATGAAACAATTTTGGGTCGAACGGGATGCCAAACGGCACATATAAATTCTTAAAAAGATTTATTCGCATCCCTTTAATAATATAATTACAAGTCATGATATTAAGATTTAATTTCATGATAAAAATTCCAGTTTTGAAAAATTTATTAGATGTATCATGACTTGTTTCCAAAAGCTTATTTGACCCTTGTACATAGGTACCAACATCCGTATTTATTACATTATCCCCCGAAGACTGTTTGATATCGATTTTATCATCATCATCGTCCTTATCCAATTTTGAATCATCGAGATAAATTACATTAAAAGGAAATACATCATTAAAATATAAAACGTTTTGTTCCTCTTCATCACATTTGGACAACGATGTTTCATCTTTAAAATTAAATCCATCGCTATGTTGAGGGCATAAAGTGGGTTTAGTTGAGAAATCTGATTTAGATGTAAGAGCATCATTGTAAACAATGGCTGGAAATTCATTCTCAAAATCTTTAAAGAAGTCTAAATCATCAGCACAACTGACCGTAAGCTTGGGTGATGGAAACAAAGACATATTGACTTTTTCATTATCATTTTCGAAATCCATTTTCAAATCATTGGTAGAAATTATTTTATAAGAAAATGAATTTTTATCGAAAACTACCATGTAATCTTCATCGTCGGATTCGTCAAATGATATTCTAAAGTCAATTTCATCGTTACAAGAACTTACCATGGGTTCACAGGAGTGCGTTACTTTAGATGTAAACACGTCATCAAAGACTATAGCTGGGAATTCAGTTTCAATAGATCTGAGGTCGTGAACGTCTTCATCATCCCAGATCTTACTGTACATAGCAGTTTCCTAGTTATACACCTTACCATGTTTTTGAGCTTTTTCTTCCTCGAGCCTGATGTATGCCCTCATAGTAATGTTCGGATCGTCTATCCTGTAACAATCTTACTAGAAAAACAATTAAATAATCAATACGTCGTATTCAGTGAACTGAATACGCCGTATCACACAAACAGAGTAAGCAAACAAGCAGGAATATAAACTACTCGAAACTACACTAATAATAAGGGTTAGATCTAATCTAATAACCAAAACATAAAATAAAAATCAAGATTAATTTTCACTCCCCGGCAATGGGGCCAAAAACTTGATGTGTCGTTGTGTGGTGTATATTTTTATGATTCAAGTTTTAAATTTATATTTTGCCAACTTAACCAAAAACAACACTTTAACGGGCAGTGTACCCGGTCCGTGGTAGATTCATGGTAAGTAGGGTGTCGAACACTTGAAGCGATGTTAAATCTCTTAATTTATTAATATTTGGTTATATAATCTAAGTCAAACCTATGCTAATCCTATGTTAGTTCTAACAGGTAAAGTGGGGTTTTAAGCCTAAGAGACTGGCACGGGTTTGGTGATGACTACAATTAATTCAAGACACTTTAACCCACACAAGCAAATTAACAGAAGATAAAAGAGCGATCAAGCATTATGATTGGAAACTGTATTAGCCATTATTAATCCGATTAGAAGTTGGTTTGTTTATTCAGTGCAATGATTACTTATCTCGAAGAGGCATGTCATTCATTACTTATCTCGAGGTGGCATATCATTCTT
The DNA here is from genome assembly GCA_026074375.1 of Tanacetum coccineum. Classification (NCBI taxonomy): domain Eukaryota; kingdom Viridiplantae; phylum Streptophyta; class Magnoliopsida; order Asterales; family Asteraceae; genus Tanacetum; species Tanacetum coccineum. Next base: position 26,648 of record BQNB010086010.1, on the reverse strand, counting down.
AAGACTTAGGTGGTACTTCTTCCTAAGACCTAGACACGAAGAATTCTGTCACAATTAAACGTATCCGCATAAAGCATATTATTTGCTGATTATAATCTATCTTAGGGATTAAAGCAATGGTGATCTTGTTAAACCCTAGCTCATAGAGACTTTACCTACTTACTGCTTAATGGCAATTTATACACTAGTAGTCCACTAACCAAGTCTACCAATAAATTAGAACGTACTCGTTGATCCCAAGGGTCACCTGCCGGTCCAACTAAGCTCACAATCTAAAGGCAAAGATAGGTTATTATTTGTGATCCTATTGGTCTAGATGTATAAATCACTATATGGAGAGCCATCCCGGCATCTAGATTACTTGGTTCGTATCACTAGATCCAGTTGAATGATAGGTCGCATACAAAAGCACATAAACAAGTATAAACTGATAAACATAAACAAGCAATCAACGATAAATTAAGCAATCGAGATATAAACAAAACCAAACATTCAGATCTTCATAATAATGGCTAACATCCGAAGGGTATTAGCCTTTAAACGCCATAATTAATACAAAAGCAATAATTTAGCCAAGATAAACTAACCGAGTTAACGAATGATACCAAAATCTGAATGATTACAAGAGTATAAGAAATTACACGTTGTCTGCTATGGAATTAATTGCGTTGCACAGCCTCTTCTGCTCTTTTTCTCCTCTGAAAATCAACTTTTGAGGTTAGAGTATCGAGAATATGATTTAGCACACTAAAAACTCGTTTTTGAGTTTTCTATTTATAAGATCTGGAAAAAGGTCGATATGACGTATTGGGGATTTCTTGGAGTAGGGACCACGTTCGATATCTTCCTGAATATTTTATTTCCATAGCTTGAATACGGCGTATAGGATTCTCTTGATACGACGTATTGATCTTATTTTCTTCATGGTCTTTAGTGAAGTGCAGGCACAAATACGCCGTATCTTCCTTTTGGATACGGCGTATTGGATGTCAGAATCAGTTTTCTTTATATTTCTTCGTTTAAGCTCCAGAATGCGTGCCTTTTTGCTAACTTTCACCAAGTACTCCATAATTACTGCAATTCTCAAATACAAACGATTAAGTAACAATTCTTTGCAATAATTATATAAAATGGGTTATTTCATGGGATAAATGATGCCATAAAAGTGACGTTATTTGATGTCATCAACCATGAATACAACGGTGAACTTTAGCATGTTCGCTTGATCATACGAAAACATGATACTTTCTAAGGACGTTTATAACACCCTCAAAATTTGCTAGCAACGGAATGGTAACAATGGGGTGCTATGTCAAAGTACAACAAACAAGATATAGGAAACGACCTCAAAAGAGACGTTTAAATAAAATTTCATTCGATGCATTTTATAATATCAGAGTTTTCAGTTATGGTCTTAAAATATTAAAAGAGTCATAAACATACTACATACGTTCTTTTAAACAAAAGCTTCATAATCCTAAAAGACGACATAAGTTTTTATAGATAATGTATGATCGAATTAAATAAACATAGAATACATCTTTCATTGATATCTGTCGTGACTCCCATCCAAGCTTATACATTAGGGCATGAAATTAAACATGCTAAAGGTCAACACAACGGTTGAGTGAATTCATAGGTTTATCAAGTAAAGAGTAGACCACAAGATTTTAAGTGAAAGTAGACTATAAAAACAAATTCAGTAGTCAAAACTTGTTTATTGACTTACGCTCATGACCCCAAAGCCTTAATTGTCTGTGGCCCCGATAGGTAGGGTGTTCTGCCGCAAAACAGCCTACAAGTTCCTCTAAATGTTAAATGAATCATGATCAATGTGTGACTAGAAATTCCAGGTGGGGATTGTTAGTCCCGATAGATCTATCCACAACACTAGCGCTTACTATAATAGCAATTAGGGTTCATGATATGGTAGGGACTTAGACGGCAATGTGGGTAACTTAGGCAATAATATTTAGGCAATAATCTGGATAGCATACAATTTAAAACACTTGTGTCCATAGTAAAACAAGCATGTAATTTCACCCCGTTTGAGTTTGTTAAAACAAGTAGATAGAAAGTAGGGGTCTATGACTCTCCTCGGTTAATTGATATATCTGGAGTATACAGAAAATGCGTCATGGAAATGACAGAATGCAACCTAAATCCAATATAGGTCGTATAAGTACTAAGAACATTGGGTAACTACTACCATATATCATTCTATATAGCTAATCACCATCTAATTGTTTTAGTGAAATCATATTTATAAAGTTAAAACGTTTAAAAATATACCTTTGGTAAAAATGACATAACTTTCACGTTTCAAGTCCGTTTCTTGCGTTTCTTATGCCCACGCTTTCGTATTAAGACGAGTTATCAAAATTTGACATTTTCATATTTTTAGTCCTCTGATGAACAGTGATTTTTACTGTTCATACCAGTTATAAACTTATTTTTATAACTTTAATTAACGTAAAACCCGTAAATGTCGTATTTTATTCGTTATAGCTCCGTTTTTAGTGTTTCTTTCGAGCACGTCTTCGTTATTGAAAGTTCTATCAATTTATTGATGTTTCCAAAATATATGTTTCTGTCATGAATAGTAACTTTTATAAAAATAGTTTTATAAAAGTATTAATTATCGTAAACTCGTGAAATTCATAACTTCTTCGTTATCGATTGGAAAATTATGATTCTTATCATTTTGGAATCCTAAAAATATGTACAATCTGTTAAAAATACTAAACCTTATATTTTAGAAGTATTTTATAACTTGCTTTTATAAAGTTTATTTTATAAATCCGGTATTAACGTAAAACGTATATTTGCCGTATCTTTTTCGTTATAAATCGGTTTTTCGAGTTTCTTACCTTTTTGGAATCGTCATGAGACGTACTATCTTTATAAAACATAATCTAGCTGTTACAAAATACGAACCAAAACAGCCCCTTTATATCTTTTATATAACTAATTATATAAACTTGTTTTTATATACTTTTCAACCTAATAAAATACCACAAGTTTTCCACAACCTTTTATATCATATGCCATACATATATAATGTCCATTAGTCCATAACAACACTTTTAGCTCATAAACTTTCTTAAGTAAACTTTAATTACAAGTTTATACCTATACATTTTCCATTTAAACCAACATGATACCATACTTATATATCCATTATGCATGTTTAAAAACATCTTAATGGTGATTTTGCCATATAGAACCAATATATGCATAAAATGATAAATGTAAAGACATAAAAAGTTTTAGGTAACCTTAATATGATGTGTGGTGATGAACAACAAGATCTACACACTTGTTTAGCCACCAAACCCAAGCTTGCAACTCTAGAAAACCCTAATTTTCCATAAAAACCCTAATATTGCTTTCCTTGCTTAGATACTTGTAAATCTTTAGCCAATCCTTGCAAACACCTTAGGTTATCATAGGAAGGATGTATGAGTGCTTGTATGGTCTTAGAAAATCAAGCTATGGATTTATTATTGAGAGGGTTTTGAGCCGTGGGTTAAAGGAGAGGAAAAGAGAGAGTGTTTTGCTTTGTTTCACCAAGGAAATGAAGAGTGTGTGTTTATTTCTCTAGTTGCTAGCTTATATACTCTAAGGACTTAGTTAAGATCATGTCTAGGTTCATGAAAGACACCATGAGGGTTTCAAGGAAAGTCTTGGTCAAGGTATGGGCTTTGCTTGCAAAAGTCTTGCAAATAATATCTAAATGTTCCTAAAAGTAGAGATCATCTCATGAAATCAAGGAAAGTGTTTTTCAACTTGTAATATCTTTGTGTTTTTCATCCTATAACCGGATATGTATGTATATAGGTAAGATATTTTTGTAATTTTTATGTATTGGGTATAAAAGTGGGTATTTGTTGAAGCGTAGAAAAGTTTTGGTGCTTCCGGGTTTGCCTAAATGTATTTAATTGCGAAACGTAAACGTTTTACGCAACTAATAAAAATAAAATATAAAAAGTTGATTATTACTTTCGTAAAAATAATATATTGCTTGCTTGACGAAAACTTTAATTCGTTTGGTGTCCGCTTACGTTAATTGTTGATTTTTAGTTTACGCGATTTTACTATATAATGAGAATTAAAAGTAAACGCGTACGAGAAAAAAAATAATTAGTAAAATAGATGACGTCGTAAATGACTTGAAAATACGGAATGTTACACCCATCGTCATCGAGAAATCAATAAGAAATTATCAAGCATTCCTAAACAACCCCTAACAAACGCGTAACTGAAAACATGCATCATTATTGTGTTTCTTCACAGTTACGTGTAGTTGAGTGCGAGGATATATTTAAAACAAAAGGAAGCAGTACATTAAATGAGTAGGCCAGCGGAAGCAAGTTATCTGGATTCATTACATCAACAACAAAGTTACGAAGGGCATGTGTATGTCTCTCGAATACCTACAAAACGACATCATGTTTAGTGAGAATAACATATATTTAACAACATATCTAGACATGACATAAACTATAAAAAATAAGCAAATGATCATAACAATATCCGAGCATGCCAAGTGAACTTTTCTTAGCAAATCCCAAACACACTCTGATCCATATCGTCATTTATATAAGCTGGAAAAAAAAGATAGAAAGAAGCTAACCCAAACACCCCTTTTAATACAATACTAAACTCAAATCTGTCTTTCAAAATTCAAGGGACACATTCGATGGGCTCAAAAAATACAGATTATAGTTTAAAAAAATGAACCTCCACTCATCTTCTTCATCACGATAGTGCTGGTACCAGTTTTGATGAGCCAATGGGTACGTTTTGTGAGTAACATGGAAATCGAGTACTAAACCCCCTGAAACAAAAAAGCAAGGTTAGAAGAAATCAAACAGGAATAGATAAATTTTAATATACCTGATGTTCTACACGCATCTCATCATACGATATGTTTGATCATTCTTGAAGCCTCTCATATTGTGTTTCCTATTGTGCAGGGTTTTATCTGTTTCCATGAACATTACAAAACACATAAAAAATTAACATTAAAACCCATAATAAATCCGGGAATCGATTCCGTATGATTAAACCCTAAAAATATGATAATCCTCAAGAATGGAATTAGATCCTCAAGAATAGAATTATGCTTAATTAATTAACAATACTTACATAAGTTTTGAAGCTTTGTTTTGCAATCACACAATGCAACCTACGCCAGAAAACTCAAAAGATCGAAGGAGTCTGATGTTGTATGTGTGTTGGATCGAAAGAGCCTAATGAACTCTTCATACCTATGGTATTCAATGTTGTTGTAAATGTGGTTGTAACTGCCTGCCTCTTCATATCCTGCACCTATCCAACTCTCCGGTTGAATTATGCAATAGATAAGACCTTGCTGCTCTATTAATACACTATGTCATTATACTGCCATTAAATCTCCACAACTCAATCTTAGATTTAGTTTCGAGGCATGCTACACCGTGCGTTGCCACGAGTGGGATATTTTGCGGGGAATGGAATAGGTTGTGTTTGTTTCTATGTAGTTGTTGCAGGCTTGGTTGGTGGCGTAATATTAGGATAGTTAGGATGTTTTTTCCCTATTATTGGGTAGTCATTATTAAATGTTTTTTTGTAATTATGAACGTAGGTTGTTAATTTTTGTTTGTTTTATTGTTGCTACGTATTGTTAGGCGTTTAATTGGTTTTAAGTTTAGCGGTGTTGTGTGTTGGTGGGATTTCGATGATGGGGTAAGTTGGTATGTGTTTATACTTCGTGTATGGTGAGTCCGCAGGCGTGCGTTTACTTAGGTTTGGTATTGAGCGTTATGATTATTACATTGCGTTTGTGTAACCAAATGTCTTAACCACAGGTGACGTTATAGATGAGGTTTTGAAGCTTGAGTGGGGTAAGTAAATTTTTTTTGTATAATTTGGTTTCTTGTTAGTAAAAAGGTCATATTTTTGTTGTGTGTTTTAGTGCATTACAGCTGAAACGCACAACAAAAAAATTGAAACTGCAATCCTTTAACGAAACACACCAACAGCTACACATTATCAGACTCCTTACGCAATCATAACAGTCAATATCAAACCTAACAATCCAAGAATCACCACGATCTAAATAAACATACAAACTACATAATGTTGTCTGAGTATCTTTTATCGCGAGGGTTAGGTTGCCTGAGTATATGACAGTTAGTGTTGTCTGACAGTTTTAAAAGTGGTTCAATTTTTGTGCCTCATTATTTCTTTGAGTGTTTGTCGGGCATTTTTATGGTTTGTAACTGCTGGCATAGGTTATTCAATGTTTGCAGTCACTCTTTTATGTTAGTTAAAAGCATGTTTATTGTAAGTTAATTGTCTGTTGTCCTCAGGCGTGACTTTTGAATTGCCCTCGGGGATAGGAATGGGTTCTTAGTAGGCTATTTATAGGTTTGTTTGTTGAGGTTCATAGTGTGGTTGTTGCACTGTTGGTTGAATACTTTTACGGTTTCCTATGGGTCTCTTTTTTTGTTAGAGAACCTTGGTTTACTTGCTGGGTCGGAACGTTTATCTGATAAAATGAGAGTCCTGTTTGATCAAAGTTTGAAGGAAGAGGAGTCATTGTTAGGCTTGTTGCGTGATCTTTGTTGCTTCCTTTCGTTTGTCGATTGAGACTAAACGTCGGTGGCAGCGGAACTGGAGCGGCTTTGGACTGGATTTTGAAGATGTTTCTTAGGGAGTTAGAGAGGATGAAGGTGATTGTGGCGCGGGATGCTGGCATTCTTGCTGAGCTGGAGCAGCTTTTGGCTCGTGTGCATGTTGGAGTTGGACTGAAGAAGGGATATGTGGCTGAGCTTAAAGACACTGCATAGAGTCTAGAGTTTAGTTTTTATTCAGTTAGAGTGTCCGTTTGATTTCCATGTGGGTTATGGTTGTTGGTTGTTTGATTGAATAAGTTATATCGTTGTTTTGGAATTGTTAGCGTTACGCATAATGAATGAAGGTCTATATGTTTTTTATATGGAAGTTTTGTGTTGTTTTGTTCCCGGTCAGTTTCAAACGAATCAACACTAATGACAATTAAATTAGAGGACCTAACAATTAATTAATGGGAGTACGCATCACCTTGCTGCACAACACGCTGCGCAACTTGTACACTAATGACAATTAAATTAGAGGCCCTAACAATTAATTAATGGGAGTACGCATCACCTTGCTGCACAACACGCTGCACAACTTGTACATTGTATCAACACTAATGACAATTAAATTAGAGGACCTAAGTTTATAATATAATAGATAAGATATTAGATGGTTGGAACAAAGCTCAGGTTCATCGGAAAAAAACTCGACGAGCCGAGATCTAATCGAGATCGTCACACTCACAAACACGGACGACGCGCGCGCAGGAGGCGCTTGCGCACACACACACTACATAATATAGTTATATATATTTGTTATATAATATATATATTGATCTATATATTATTTATATATTATATAGATTTATATATATATATATTATATCATGTATCAAACGAGCTCGAGTCTTGTGTGATTAACGAGCCTTTCAGTTTTATTTTCTTTACAATGTTTTATAACGCCTGAGTCGAGCACGAGCTTGTGAAAAATTTCACGGGCCGAGCTCGAGCTCAAGTATGAAGCTTGAATCGAGCTCGAAATTTTTATATATAAACGAATCGAGCTCGAACTCTGACAGACTCGGAGTCGGTTCGGCTTATTTCTACTCTTACTTAGTATGAGTAATGACGATTATGATTATGCTGATTTAATTTAAATGTTATTATAAATTTATAACTTTAATGTTTTTGTCACGTTATTAGTTGATACGAGAAATGAAGACCAAATGTGCAAAATATATGCTTTATAATTAAACTTTACCTAAAAAAATGCTTTATAATTAAAATAAATGAAAAGAGAAATATCTAATTGATCTTTTAGTAAAAAAGACCTCTTCCACTAAAATTGATATGGTAATTAAGGGTCCGTTTAGTTTATAAATGGGTTTAGAATAGGATTTAGATTTAGTGTAGGTTTAGAAGAGAGAAATCATATTTGTTTTATGAATTTAATAATAAAATTGATTTAAGAAAAATTATTTAAAAATAAAAGAAGGTATATATGTGTGAGAGAGAAAGAGTGACTTGTTAATTATAAGTGTGTGTGAGAGAAAACCCACCATCCTCCTCTACTTTAACTTTTGATGGACTCTCTTCACTATTTAAATGCCAAACCTACATACCGAACAATAAATTTCACCATTAATCTCAAATCCAAATCAAAAACCCACCAACCAAACGGGGCCTAAGTTTTTAAAACATCATTAGTCGGTAAAAAACTCCCAATACTAGGGTTGCGTTTAGTTGGAAAATATTTTCCATCATTTTCTGTTTCCTGTTTTGTAGAAAAAAGGAGGGGGTTTCCATCTTCACAAAACAATTGAAAATTTGAAAAACGCGTTTAGTTAAAGAAACATGTGTTTGTGTTTTCCATTTTACAAAACTAGAATACATGTTCAAGTGTTGTTGTTTCTATCTCAATTCTCTATTTACTTTTGTAATATTATAAAGACATATTCGAAACCCAAAAATACAGGCGGCAAAACGGGCGGGCGTGGGCATCAGGCAAAATGGGTACTGGCCAAAACGGGCACAAACTAAAATGGGCACTAATGAGATAAATGGGCTACTGGGTGAATCTTATTTATTTAATGGTTTTTTAACGTTTTCGTCCGTATTTTTACATTTTTGTCTGTTTTTTCTGTTTTCGTCCGTTTTTTACGTTTTCGTTCTTTTTTTATGTTTTCGTCCATATTTTTACGTTTTCGTCTGCTTTTTTACGTTTTCGTCTGTAAAAAATGAACGAAATCGTAAAAAAAAAATCGTAAAAAAAGGACGAAAACGTACAAAAAAGGATGAAATAGTAAAAAAACAGACGGAATCGTAAAAAACAGACGAAAACGTAAAAAAACGGACGAAAACGTAAGACGAAAACGTAAAAAAATAGAGGAAATCGCAAAAAAAAGAACGAAATCGTAAAAACGGACGAAATCGTAACAAAACGGACGAAATCGTAAAAAAGGACGAAATAGTAAAAAAACGGACGAAAACGTAAAAAAACGGACGAAATCGTAAAAAACAGACGAAATCGTAAAAAAACGGACGAAAACGTAAAAAACTGTTGAAATCGTAAAAAAACGGACGAAATCGTAAAAAACGGACGAAAATGTAAAAAAACAGACAAAATCGTAAAAAAACGGGTGAAACCATAAAAAAACAGACGAAATCGTAGAAAAAACGGACGAAAACGTAAAAAAACGTATGAAATCGCAAAAAAACGGACGAAATCGCAAAAAAACGGACGAAATCGCAAAAAACGTACGAAATCTTAAAAAAACAGACGAAATCGTAAAAAAACAAACGAAAACGTAAAAAAACTGACGAAAACGTAAAAAAATTGTCGAAATCGTAAAAAACGTCTGTAAGCATACATAAACATCAAAAAACTTATAAAACGTAGGAAATAAGGGGAAGATAGATATGAGTGTCATAAAAGAAAAACGGGGAAAACAAAATAAAATTGTTTTCTAGTTTTGTGTATAAAATGAGAAAATAAGGATTTTGTGTTTTGTAGAGAATTTTGTTGGAAAACGACGAAATGAACGCGATCTCTGTTTTTCTTATTTTCCACAAAACATTTTGTGAAAAACAAGGGTGTTTTCTTCCAACTAAACGCAGTCCGGGTATCCTTAAAAAAAGAACACAAAGTGGGACCCACAAAACACTTGTACCCATCCACCATTGGTCACACTTACTTCCATAAAACCTGCACAAACATGAATCTTTAACACCCACCGGAAGCCATATTTTCCGGCCATGAATCAGGATTATGAAGGTTTCTTATGTCTTTTATACCATTGGCTCTTTATATGTGCTATATCGTCTATACTGGAAAATTGTTCCACATGTTTGCTTTTTATCCTTGTTATATATAATCTTTGGTTCTTGATTTGTTTATTTATGAGATTACAAGCTTATATCATTTCGGCTAATGTTTGCTTTTTATGATGTTTGATACTTTAGTAAAAAGTAAATATATACCCTCCTTAGTTTGCCTTTATTAGTTGTGCAAATAATCTCAAGTTGATTAATACCATTTCAAGGAACCAAAAGCATATCTAATCCTTGTTCAGCTAACTTATAATTATGCTTGATCGCTTTAAAATGTACATCCGAACACCCTCTTATATGTTTTGACCGTGCAATGTTATGGCATCATGGCCGCCAATGGTTATTGTGATTGTCCTGACTGTCTCACAATGTTGTGTTCCTTACAAATCTTTAGCAGTTAATCAATATTAGAGTTTATATTAAGTTTTGTTTTTAGTTGATGTGGAGGTCTTTGTGTCAATATGTATGAAGTTGCTACAACCCTTGCGTTGGTTGATTTTATAGGCTCTTAAGTGAATTTGATTAGGGATTTGCGTTTAGTAAGTACTTGCTGCAGAGAGACTGTGTCTATGACTCGAACTACTGTCTTTTGGTAGCGAAAACAGTATCTTAATTTCTTGAAGGCTGATCTCATCGAGCTAATACCAGAAACCATAAAAATCTATTAGCTTACTCGACCTATCCAATGGCAACGATGGTTTCTTCTTTGCCTTTTATTTTCTACTCATATAAAATTCTTCAAAGATTCGATTTGTGTTCTGCTTTGTTTGAATCTTTCAGATCCTGTTAAAAATTCCGCAAAAAAGTTGATATTTTTACTCTTTGTTATCAACTTCACAAGCTTTTTTTAACCCATATGCACGGATGCACCTACGCTAGAAAATACCAACCAACTGGGTGTTGTGCGTCTTTCTGGGTCGCATACTAAGTTAAATAAACCGAAATGCTAACGTGACAGCCAAGGACAAGTGGCTGCAGCCTTTTACCTCATAGCCATTATTGGATTGCTAGCAAACGCGCTGTGACACCTCATGAGATCATTTCTGGCGCAGGTTTGTTTAACACCACATTTACACTTTGACCTGTTTATGCAAATACCATAACAGATTAAGCTTTTTTCTTTGCCCGACAAAACTAAAACAAATTTTTTTGTCTTGCACCCCCTAAAAAATGGCTATAATTATATCATGACCATCTAAAAACCATCTAAAATTCAGAAAAAACTTTTACAAATACAGCATGTTGAGTTTTGTAACACAATTCTTGTTAGTTAAAAATGTGTAACAGGACTTTAAAAAGTCAACTAATTGGCCTATTTTGTTATGTTGATCAACTTTGCAAACGGGCAGTTGAGATCAATGGTGGAAGAATCATATCTTTGGTTAAAGAAAAGAATTGACAGGAAACAGTCTAGAATAACCCAGTGATTGATTATGGAAACGCTGTTGTGATGCCTGGTTTAATTGCCGTGCAAGAGAATTGCTCTAAATCATCTTCATTTCCTTCAAATAAATTCTTCCCGTTATTGCGATACATGTCCAGCATCAAGTACCATTTAAAATATGTCAAGTTTAACATCGAAATGACACAAAGTTTGAATCTTAAATGTCTAAAACACAATTCTTTTTGAGTTGACCATAGGCATGCATATCTTGATGATCCCGGGAGGACAGAATGGGAAGGATTTCCTTCTGGAACAAAGGCTGCTGCTGCCGGTATGTTAGTTAGGCACGCTTGTGTGAATTTGTTAAAGAAGGCTAGTTTATATTTCAATGGGAGCCGTGTGTAATATGTTTTGTTTATCCAGGTGGGATAACGACATTGATAGACATGCCTCTTAATAGTTATCCATCTACTGTTTCTAAGGAAACCTTACAACTCAAGGTGAAGACGCTAATTTCCACTTAAATCAAATGTTTTCGTTCTCGTATAATTTATATCTTGGTTTCTTATTTCTCTTAGTTATCGAGTGACATGCTGACTATATATGTCTTTTGATCACAACAGATAAAAGCTGCAAAAGGGAGGATTTTTGTTAATGTTGGTAAGCTTCCGAAACAATAACAAAACTGATTATTCTTTCTCTTGCAAAAGAGACTGTCTATGGGTCAAGTATGCTACTCCAAGACTCTTCCCTTAATCCCGACATTACAACATACATTTACTTTTTTGATTTTTATGCAGGATTTTGGGGAGGTCTAGTACCCGAAAATGCATTCAGTGCAAGTATTCTAGAAAGTCTCCTAGACACCGGTGCTCTTATCTAATTTCAAACTGTGTTTCTGAATCATTTTTGGGTACTTTACTCTTCTCTTTTTTTTTTGTTCCTCCAGGAAGGGCTATCCCTACCGGCAAAGTACAAGAGACCTTTGCTTGTACATGCTGAAAAACAGAAGGAAACTCAACTGGATGATGGTGTTGACGATCCTCGGTCCTATTCCACGTATCTTAAAACCAGACCCGCCTCAATGTATGTCTACTTATTTTACTTACATGATACATATAACAGCGAAAGATGGAGCTATCACAAAAATTCATGTAGTATGTACAACCGTTTTGCTGAAAGCAATCTCTTAAAGATTCCTATTTTTCTTGTAGGGAAGAGACGGCCATTAGAGAGTTGCTAACAGAGTAACAGTAGTAAAAGTCACCAGAATTGGCGGCCCGGCGGAAGGAGCTCATCTTCACATTGTTCATCTCGCGGATTCAAGATCTTCTTTAGAGTTGATCAAGGTAAGATATCAATTGGTTGTTCTTACATTGACCCTGACAAATGGCTAATTGAAACTCGTTTCTTCTGAGGATATTTAAGATGGTGATACTCGTTTCAAGTGTGCACTACCCATCCGTGATGCACCCAACAAAGAAAAACTTTGGGAGGCCTTAATGGTAATTTAACTTCCATCTATCCCCCATCGATAAACCAATACTGGAAACCGGAATATTCACATGCATGAAAAACAAATGTTAACGCAAATAAAAAACTGTTATAAAAAATAATAATTGTTAATTTTGTTATGTTAGTACATACCCTGAAAATTCTTTTGTGGTATTAAAAAAAAATTGTTAATGTTGTTATGTCATAAAAAATATAGGATGGGGATATTGACATGTTAAGCTCAGAGGTGCAGACTATTTGCTGAAGGCGATTTTTTGAGGGCATGGAGAGGTATATCTTCGTTACAGGTCAGTTGTTTTTCGGGTATATTGGTACTTTCTTTCAGGATGGCGGTAGTGTTTCTTAGGTGTAACGGACGGAATTTGTTATGTTTTTCAGTTTGTTCTTCCTGTGACATGGTCGTATGGGCTGAAATATGGAGTTACTTTGGAAAAGTTAGTTTCATGGTGGAGTGAGAAACCTGCTAAACTTGCTGGCCAAGATTTTAATGTAAATGCTTTTATAAATTATAATCTTATAAGGTTAACAACGAGCCTATCTTCTAGATATATGTTTAGGATGCAATTCGGGAATGCAAACTGACATGTTTGAGAATATATTTAGGGAGTGACTGCAATTGGTAAGCATGCGGATATTGCTTTCTGGGAACCCGAAGAGGAGTTTGACCTTGATGGAAACCATCCAGTACACCTCAAGCATCCGGTACGAGTTTCCCTTTCTTGACCTTATTTTGGTACACTTTGACTTTTAAGGTCAAAGCATCTTTCAGCTACACTCTAAAAATTCCTAAATCCTTGAGAAAAAATATATTAACTAGGTTCTGACATTAGAATACTTATGAAATTGTCCATGTTCCGAAGAAAAACACTGACTAAAGATATAAGTTGCATCAAGAAACCTCACTTTAAAAGCAATCGGTTTGACCTCAATAGTCAAAACAGAACTTAAAAAGTAACCACATCCTTTTGCAGGGCATCTCAGCATACATGGGATCACGACTTTCGGGAAGAGTTCTTGCCACTTTTGTTAACAGAAACCTAGTTTTTGAAGATGGAAAACACGCTCCTGCGGCATGTGGTACAACTATCCTAGCATGATCAAGAATAACAGTAATTGTCAGTTGTCACCATCAGTTTTATATGTTACTATATTTGTTTACAGACATCACAAAGGTTGCTATGAGTTGCTAATGTAAGTGTATACTGTATATTGAAACTGATTGTGTTGATGAATTGCCAGTTTATGTGTATACGGAACTGATTATGTATGTGGTTAACTTTCTTCGAAAGAACTATGTTATGTTTTTTAAGTTACCATAATATGATACTTCAGTAGACTGTAAACAAACATCCCACTGGGAAGCGCGGGTCTAAAAACCTCATTGCGTACATACACACAACAATGTAGAAAATAGGACCAATAAGCATTCCATTTTCCATACACATATATTGTTTACTTGAAAGAAAGAAAAAATAAGAAACGTTCTGCTTGAAATAATGAAAGAGGCAAAACATGATATGTTATCACTCACAAACATCATATCCCCACACTATTTCTGGGTAGTGCATAAATTTCTATACGTCATATAATATAATCTATAAAACATAACCTAGTAAGATTGAATAATTAGAAAAAATGTGACATGTTTAACTTAAACAATTGTGCTATGAAACATAATAAATAAGTAAATTAACACCAACTTGGTCAACTTAAACAGTTGTTCTCTAAAACATACAGTAATAAATAAGTAAATTTAACACCAATTTGGTTCAATCCACGCATGAGGGGCAGCAAGAGATCTTGTTCCAAAGAAATCCCCAAAATTTTCTTGGATGTCTTTGTTATTGAAAGTGTGATACCTGCATGTTTCAAGTGAATAGAACACCATATTCCCTTTTGGCGATGACAATCTTGGAAAGTAGATCTTGTTCTCCATCTCTGGAACTTTGGCTTCAATGCAGATGGATGATGCACTAGAAATAAAAATCATATGTTTCCCTAAACTATCTATTTTCACCCATTCTTGTGTTGTATCATTTAACTTAAATACCTCAACTGATTCTCCAAACTCGCCCAAGATAACTTGTAAGAAACGCTGTTCACATCTTACTAGGAAAGACTGCCGCAAGGATGTGCAACAGCTTGTTGGCGCTGGAATTACAGTACGCTCCCAACGAAAATATTCTCTTCCCATCTGTTTATAAATATCAAGTCCTCCATTGGCTTTCATAGCATAAAGATCTAGGCTTTCTAGCTGGCCATATGATGTTAAAAATTGATAATCATCGCCAACGAAATCCAAAGAGATTCTATCCCAGGATGGTTCCCCAGCTACAAGGTGGATGATAACCCAAGGTCTAGTTAATGCAACAACCATACAGTCAGGAGAAGTGGGTGGTGCTGAGAAACTATAACTATTGGTAGAAATTACTTCTGGAAGCGTGCGGATATCACTTGTAAAAGGGTTAAAAAGAACCATTGTATAATCAGGTTTCAAAATCAGCAACCAACCATACCTCGAACACTTTATCTCAGAATATTCACCAATCAAATCTTGAGGTGTTTTTATAAAATACTTGTCACCAAACATGGGATCTGTAAAAGTGATAATGCCTTTATGTTTGTCAAACACCATCAGCCACGGTGAAAGTAATGAATACGTCTTCAATTGATTCAAGGCTTTTCCATTTTTGCATTGTATCAAAGGGGCTGCTAAATGACAAAGTTTGCATGTAGATCGGAACTTGAGATATTCAACACCAACACAAAACTCCATAACATTTTCCAAAACATGAAGCGGAATATTGAGCAGGGGTGATTCATCTTCATCGCCATTATTAATTGACTGTACAATTATATCCATGTCTTTTACTTGTTTAAAGTCAGCATGATCATTTTCTAACCTACACAAGATATGATTATCAGAAAAAAAACATTTTTCTACTAAAAAATTATTTATCTCTTTATTTTCATTCAAAAAACTAAATAGAAATAATAATAATAAAACTTAATCCAGATTTAGACTTTTAAACCAAAACTAAACAACTCCTTAAAAAGTCACGAAAAGAATAAAAACAAGGTAGCGCTTTATAGGGTAGACACATGTGTTTACCTATTTATTTTTAGATTTATTTAGTTTAGAAGTATTAACGAGCGTCTAATTTTTAACGGTGCAACTATATACGAGGGTATTGTTGTCTTTTTGCTGCCACAAGGATGGTTTTTGCACTTCATAAAAAAAAGATTTTGTTTGTTTTTTAATTTAAAAAAAAAAACTTTTTTACATTATTATTCGTAAAAAATTTTAATTTTTTTTACAAAATCTTTAAAAAAAATATTAAAAATTGCGAAGTTTTTTAAAAAAATTTAAAAAGTTTGTAAAAAAAAAATTTAAAAAGTTTTTAAAAGTACGATTTCGGTTCGATTATTTTTAATTTTTTTTTTAAATTTCGTACTTTTTTTAGAAAACTTTAAAAAAAAAATTGTACATTTTAAAAACTTTTTTAAAAAAATTCGCACTTTTAAAAATCTAAATTTTTTGAAAAAGATTTAAATCTTTTTCGTATTTTTTAAAATGTACAAATTTTTTTTAAAAAGTTGGATTTTTTTAATTTTTAAAAAAGTTCGAAATTAAAATTTCTGTAAAAAAATTTTAATTTTTTAAATTTTTTTACGAATAATAATGTAAAAAAGTTTTTTTTTAAATTAAAAAACAAAAAAAAACTTTTTTTAAGAGAGAAGTGCAAAAATCATCCTTGTGGCAGCAAAAAGACAACAATACCCTCCTATATAGTTGCACCATTAAAAATTAGACCCTCGTTAATAATTAACGAGAAAAAAATTTGCACCGTTAGTCCAAGGGATGTATCGTGTCCCAAAACATTGACACAGAGATGTGTTTTGGACAATTATTTAACGAGGGACGTGGGACGGTTTTTTGACAAACCACATGGATGATTTTTGCACTTCTCTCTAGAAATAATAATAATAAAACTTAATCCAGATTTAGATTTTTAAACCAAAACTAAACAACTCCTTAAAAAGTCACGAAAAGAATAAAAACAAGGTAACGCTTTATAGGGTAAACACATGTGTTTACCTATTTATTTTTAGAATGATTTGTTTAAAAATTTAACCTGCCTATTTTGCCACCCATAACATGTCGTATAAATAGCTGAAAGGAATACAATACCTTGACTCATATCCAACACATGAGAGGGGCAAAAACTTGAAGCAGTCGACACCAGCACAAAACTTTTTAATCATTTTTAAAACACAAAACGTAGAATTGAGAAGGCGAGATCCATCTTTTGTGTTATTAATCTCAACCTCATGATCACCGTTTACTGATCTTACGACTATCTCATCGCCTTTGTCCTTTTCTTGTTTAAGATGAGCATGATCATCTTCTAACCTACACACAATATGATTCTCAAGAAAATTTTCAAGCTGGAATAAAGATGTTGGAAAAATGTAAGTATGAATGCAATACAATACCTGGTGCATTCAAGCATTGTCCACGGCGACACGTCGTTTGTTCCTGCAACACAAGGTATAGAAGATATGGAGATGGTTTGATCCTTGACATGGTACGAGTATACGATGTTTCCTTTGTCGCTAAGAATATGTATATAACCCCCTGATTCTGATGAGACGATTGTATGAGTGGCAAATAGTGGCGTTGCATCAGTGGAAAGTTCGACGGATATTATAGTTTCTTTGAGGTCATCCATTTCTTCCCACACCTTGCTATTCATGTTGAGTTTAAACAATTTCACATCACCAACTGAAAAAGTCGTCTTGTCTTTGACACCTATAACAATGGTGAAGAGTTCTGTACTAGATCCTTTCAGAAGACTTAGAGAGCCGTAAGAATCAATGAGGGTTGGACAATAGAATTCCGAAATTGGCAACAATGTTATCACAACTTGTCTTAAATTCTTTCTTTTACCATACTTAACCATCATTTTAATCTCCACGAGAAGTGGACGACTATTCGATTCAGATACCTTAAGGTATGCATAAACTCTACCATTGCAACTAGTGAGAGAATATAAGTAACAATCATCGAAACTAGTTATGCTCCTTACTTGTTTAGCATATGTCATTTCGGTCCATCTTAATTCCTGTTTTCTACATGTGTTCGGGAAGGATGAATCGCTCCCAAGCCTACAGTACACAAAATTGAGCTTGTTGGTTCTGGTTAATAGAATAACGGAACTAGGATGATCGGGTGGGGCCGACAGGCAACAATATTTGATATCATCATAATCTCCTTCTGATCCTCTATGAGTCAACGGAGGGAGATTAATGATCTCAGAAGTAATTGGGTTCCAAAGAGACCACGTGACATCACGTGGACGGTTGGAGGAGAGAAGCGCCCAACAGCCAAAGAAACACCCTCGGATACGTTTTTCGAGTAACTCTGGGATTTTGCAACGATAATGGGACAATGGGTCATGTAAGTTGAAGAAAGTATGAGGTTGTGTGTCGTCTTCATCAGCTTCCAGGTTCTGGGCAACAAACCATGGATATTTACGAGATAAGGGAGGCACTACCGAACCGCTAGAAATCTGTTTATGTTCCATTGAAGATGTTCTTTGTTGTACTGAATGCATCGGAAGCAAATGAATCTTAGATAGTAAGTCATCATCTAACAAACATAATAAACATACATAAAACAAGAAGATGATATATGTGACTTGGCAAAACCTTAACAAAATAAAACAAAGTACAAAAGACAGAAAAAAAGGTCGAACATTTATCAAAATCAAAGCATACAGGAAACACTAATTAACATGCGTCTTTGCAATGGGGTCATTGGCTCAATGCAAAACATCACGAGCAGACAACAAATAAAGCATATACAACATACTAATCAAGCTCTTAAATATGGATCTTTTATCTTTTAAATGGATAACAACAATGCAGCATAAATAGACATAAAGCAAATGATAAGAACCTTCTTATTAGTTTCCTTATTAGTATTTATTAGTTACCTTTATTATATTTTCTTAGTCAACTATTTAGTTAGTTTCCTTTATTATATTTTCTTAGTCAACAAGGAAATCTTTCATTATAAATAGTGCATTAGGATTGTATTCTTATCATGTGCAATATTATGAATGAATTAGTGATTTGATATCTTTATTGGAGGGCTTATTCAACCTCTCGAACGTCGATTATTCTATCTTTATCGTTCTATACTTCTATTATCTCTTAATCGATCCGGTTTGTATCAGCAAACAAGTAGACCCCTAGATGACATAAGTGACAGCCAAAACATTAAAAAAAGTGTAGAAGACTTTATAAAAGTTAAAACAATAAGAAAGACATATGTGAGAATAAAAACATTAAATTACTTGGAAACAAGTTATTAAAAGTGCAGAAGGCCTGCAGAGGCTTTATTCTGGATTAAGAGCACGAACAGACAATAGAGGCTTAATTTTGTCAAAAGCTTAAAGCATAAAACATGTTAAAAAAAAAAAAAAACTATAAACAAGCAAATTATAGTTTCCCCTGATAAGCATATATAAAAAAATTGATGCCTCAAGAAAGTTGTCATCTTTATTTATAAAAACGTACAATCCCAATTTTGCACATCCTAAAAATTCTTTCTAGAATTTGGGAGATAATCAAAAAGGTCAAATTGGTCGCAGATAACATATTAAGAAAAACAAAGATGCATATGTAACTACCAGAACCTTAGTAAAAAGTGGAGTCTATAATACGTGCAAAGATGGGATTTTTAAGAAAAAACGCACACGTTTGGATTTTTACCAAAATTTCATAGAAATCAAAAAAGAAAAAGGCATAAAAATTACTACTTGGTAAAGACTAAAAAGATGGGATTTTTATCAAAACTGTAAAGAAAAAATGCACAAGTTTGGATTTTTATCAATATTTCATAGAAATAAAACAAGAAAAAGACATAAAAATTACTTGGTAAACATACAAATTACTTTAAATAACATATTATTTACATATTTAAAATAGTTATGTAATTAATGCATAATAAATAAACATACAAATTACCTTAAATAAATGTATTTTTAATTAAATAAAGTTCAAGTTTCCGTTTATAGCAAATCCCTTTTATCAAAATTGTAAAGAAAAAATGCATAAGTTTGGATTTTTATCAAAGAAAAATCAAACAAGAAAGATTGGATTTTTATCAAAAAGACATAAAAATTAAACAAAGAATGGATTTTTACAGTCTCCCCAGATCCAAAACAAACATAATTAACATAAAAACCTAAAAAAGATTGATACCCGAAGAACGAACAAGAATCTTGATTTAACCTGATTTTGCACAATCAAGAAATGTTTTTTTTAATTACTTTTAGGGTTTTTACATTTGACAAAGTTTTGGGATTCCAAGAAGACTTTGATGAAATTACGGTTTTAACCCTCTCTCCTCCCAAACTAAATTTTCTTAAAATTTAACCGGGTGTTTTCAAATTTTCAACTTACCACGTAAAAATGTTGTTATGAATAAATAGGCTCAAGTCTGTTTGTGGGTTTAAGTAATAAGATTGTTGGAATTTGTAGACATAAAGACCATATTAACTATTACTACTTCCGTCTCACATTAAGTGTCCAGTTTGACTTTTTCAAGTCTTTTTTCTTCATCTTTGACCTTAATTATTTTTTTTATGTTATATGATACTTGACTAAAAATTAACATAGTTTTTAAATTATTTTATACCAAAATTTCAGTCATGAGAAATCCCACAAAAAAAGAAAAAGGCGTAAAATTACTTGGTAGAAGACTAAAAGTTTAAAACAAAGAATGTGATTTTTTTATCAAAACTGAAAGAAAACATGCATCAAGTTTGATTTTTTATCAATACTATATAACATAGAAAACTAGTTTTAATTGTGCCCAGAACGCCGTGTTTAGACAATATGAAATTTTTTAAATACAAGTAAGATATTTAATTTTAAGTTGTATTTTGTTATTCTAATTATAAGTTATGATATAGAGTATACCAATACATATAATATCGAAATCGACTATGAAGGAATGATATTCATATCAAACAAAAAATAAACATATGAGCTGCTATGAAATATAGCAGCTTGAGGCTAATTACAAAATTTTATTTTCTATAAATTATCACCTTTGCCCTCATGCACAGTCCATTGTGATCCGACTAATCTCTACAAAACAACTCTTTTAGGTAGCCCGAAGTCCGGCTCATTGAACCATCGAGGCCACAAAGGTGGATTAGTTTTCCTCCTTTTTCTCCTCGTTAATTCGAAACTCAATTGACCTCCCACTTTGGAAGGGCTGGTTTACTTCCGTTGGGATTGCTAGTTGATATTGTATATGTTTTAATGATGTCTAGTTTAATTATAGAGTCATCAGAATCATCCAAATCAACCAAAAAAAAAAAATGAGTCACAAAAAAAACTCCTTCTCATCAGGCATTGGTTGATGGGGGCTAACATACTATTAAGATTAATGGTCACACCTTGTGTGTTACAAGACATGTAAACATTTAGCTTTGCAATCGAATTTACAAAGCATCACGTTGAGTGAAATCGAAAATCGTCACTTATAATAAAGAATCAAAAAAACTAAAAAACACAAATAAGTTTTAAATGTAATCTCTTACAAACATCTATGTTTTTGGTCAAGCAAATTATATATGCTGATCATAGTAATAATTATATAATACAAATACAATATATAACAAAGAGTTATTCATATATATTAAAAATTTACACCCATGTATATTTTTATTTTTTCTTTTTTTTGTGTTTTTTTGTTTTTTTTAAAAAGCTTACAAATATTATTTTTTTTTATTTTTATTTATTATAACACCATATTAATATAATTTCCGTCACCCCCACCACTTATTATAAAGATATACCCCGTAGCCAATACATTTTATAATAATGATTTTATTAGGCATACATACCAGTCAATGGAATAAAGACGTTTTGAGAAATTTAAATGTTAGGAATTTTAGGTACGCATTAAAAAAAAAGAAAAAAAATGCAATTCCCTATACGTTCAAACACATCAATGAATAGCTAAAAACCCTTTTTATTAATTTTATGATATTTTTATTTTATGTGTCTTTCGGTGTTTTTCTATATAGGTTGTGTACAACCAAATATTAATTTCCACGAACTACGACATGACACAAAAAAATCCATCAAAAAGTTCTCGGGTAAGATTTGGATGTGATTATAAACTGATAAAAACTTTGTTTGGAAGTAACGTGACGAATTAACGTTTGAGTAAATATTTTTATAAATATAAAGTCTACGTGTATAAAGTTTAAAAAAAAAGGGGTTTATTTGTTAATTTTTATTTAAAGTTATCATAAAACATTAAAATTTAAAAATAGTACACTTAACCTATACTCCATATAATTTATTTAAACTAAAAAATCAATACATTTTATTAATTACCAACCTTACCTATCCACTATTATAAGTTTTATTCTTCAATGCAAACAAATTTGACACATATATTTTATTAAAAATTTTAATGGTAGATTTTTTTTTATATTTTTTTTTTATATTTTTTTTTTCTCGTCATATTTACCCAATCTCCCAAACCCACAAATTTATTAATATTTACGCGAAATCGATTTAAGATTTTTTACTTTTTTAAATTTATTGACCCATCAGGGATCACGCTATAGTTTGCCTGACGGTGATAAAAATCAAAGTCGTTCCTGATTTTGTGTCTAATTTTTGTAAATACCAAATATGATTCCAATTGATGGAAAACTCGAAATGATGTAATTCTTTTATTATAAAATCAAGATAAAATAAGAAAAAGAGGGGCAAAGCATAGTCCACCTAAACCACCAACCTTGGTGACCCCCATACCCAAAAAACCCTTTAACTCAACCCATATTAACAAACAAACAAAACCCCCCCATAGTACTTACAATCTAGGTGTAATAAATTCCCTACACACCCCTCCACCCCCCACAACCAAACGAAACCTACGTAACCCCACCCATTGGCAAGAAAACCAACCCACCCGTAACCCTTTGGTCCCCCCGTTCCCTCCTACCACCCGAAAAATAGCATCATATGAACAACCCCAAATTTTTTCCAAAACACCAACAAATATTTATCCAACTATCCCCTTAAACAACAACCCACAACATAATCATACCCAACTTATCTATCCTGTACCCCCACATTACTAGATACAAAAAACCCCTGCACAAGCCGAGTACCAAACCGGACACCCCGACCCTAGTGCCTAGAATAGCACCACCCAAAAACCCAATACCCCACACCCAAACCAATTTAAACTCCAACCCCCCTACCCCCATCCTACCCAATCAAACCAAAAACCACTCTTACCACGACAAACAAGAAACGACCGCCCGCCAACACACCCACAAAAAGAAACCCCCACCCACCGACCAATGGACGCCTCCCCCCTAATCAATCCCCCCAAAAATGTCCAAAAACACCCCTCTCCCCACCGCCGCTCTCCCCCCCGCCCCTGCATAAGTATTTGTGAATAAATACTCTACACTCCCCTATCCACAACGAAACCGACCATAAACAACCCCCCAAGAGACAATCAACCGGCTCAAGGCACTCCCAGAAGAACCCACACAAGCGATCACTTGTATTTTTACCCCAAGAATTTATATGAGCAAAGTACAAAATATAAGACCGCACGGTATAGAGGATACCCAAGTAAGCCCCATATGATGAAACTCCTGGTATAATAATCCCAGAACCTATAATAAACAAATAACAAAAACTATAAATACAACACTTTCAAAAAAAAATTTACCCTGATTACCATTACAAGGCATTTGAAAAATTAACCGTGTTACTCTCACACCAAAAATGATTCTCCGCTCCCGTTTCTACCTGGGTTTAAGTATTAAGGGGTATGTTATGATTGATGTATAATTTTATTGGGGAACAATAAATTAAAATTCATCATGGCATGTGCATTTTTTAATATTCTCTGAATTTAAAATTAACCACAAATTACAGGAAATTTTTCAAAATGAAGAAATTAATATAAGAACTGTTGCAAACCAAAAAAAAATTACTAGGTGTATTACAATGACATCAAAAGTGAGGAATTTACATTTAGATAAGAAGAAAAAAATAATAGGCCCTTTTTTCTAAAGCTTTGTTATTTAAATATGAATTTCGGTATTTTATTCTTGGTTTGTATATTTTTTTATAATAAAATCAACTAATGAGACCGTGTAAGCGCTGATTGTGGTCCGTCGTTCGGGTTGAGGTCACGTTCGGTCCTGGTTCACAGGTCGAGTCAAGATAAAGTAAAAAATTTTCATTAAATACACCTACATACCTGCGAGACCCGAACCCTATTAGAATTCCGGGTTATATAGTTTCGTGTCAATTCCATCGGGTCCAATCTCATGTCGAGGTCGGGGGGTCCGTTCCGGGTCCACCTGAAGTATGAGTAAAACGTAATAAAAATTATTTTTTATCCTCGTTTAAATAGAAAATTTATAAAATTTATATTAAAAAAGATATCTATTTCGGGTCAATATTTTTTAACGTTCTTGATAACAATTATGTAATTTATAGATCTATATGACCGGATCTTGACGCCACTGTTGGAATTTGTAGACATAAAGACCATATTAACTATTAATAAATACGAGTACGCAGCGGAATATAAACACGTATGATCTTCATACAGTCATATAATTAACATAACAAGAAAGTAAAAGAAAACGTGTACCTTTTAGCAATTCTTCAATCAAGAAACAATAAAGATCAAAGTATGATCTCTCTACGGATTTGTACACAATACGTTCTTAGCAATAGAGTATGCTAGTACTAATAGTGTTAAACAATCGCCTTTGGAAAACCTTGAATCAAATCAACACAAGAAACTATGTTTCTTGTTTCCTTGCCGTCGAACAAAGAAAAACCGAACACCCCTATAAATGGTTTCGGTCGATCAATCACAAAGAGAAAAAAAGAGAGATTTAGGGGTATATCCAACTAATGAATCCTTAATCTCTATTTATAACCTTCTCAATACTTGGTCAACAAGCAAAAACCCACCTCCTTTGGGTTGGGTTTATTCGGCCGGTTAGAGCAAAAGGGAAGGGGCATAGCCCACTTTCTTTTTTTCTGATTTTCCTTTAAAGTCCTTATTGTTTAACATTTAATTAATTATATCTAAATATATTTAATTAACTATTACCAACGAATTACGTGTGCATCTCCATATGCTCAAAACGAGACCGGACATATATTATTTATATGTACATTCCTTCAAGGATATGTTTGGTTGAGGTA
Source organism: Tanacetum coccineum (assembly GCA_026074375.1). NCBI lineage: Eukaryota > Viridiplantae > Streptophyta > Magnoliopsida > Asterales > Asteraceae > Tanacetum > Tanacetum coccineum. The sequence continues at coordinate 1,526 of BQNB010086010.1, read as the reverse complement.
TATTGGGGAAAATTCATGTCATTTGCATTTTAATATTCTCTAAATATTATGTTTGGTAACACAAATGAAGGAATTTAAAATTACATGAATTTTCAAAATGAAAGGTATTTTCATTTACTTAGGAAACAAAATTATAAATTTTTTCTCTAGTTGTTTTTGTTCTATTTTTTTTTGTTTGTTATTTTTTTAAATCAAAGGATATCTGTCACTTTAGTCGGGTCGGGTCAAGGTCGAGTCGAGGTTAAAAATTTCATACCCGAAACCGACCCTATTTGAATTCGGGTTAGTAGGGTTTCTTGTCAATTCCAGTCGGGTCAAGTCGGGACGGGTCCGTTCGGTCAACTCGGGTCGGGTCCGTTCGGGTCAACCCGAATATGAGTAAAACGTAATAAAATTGCTATTTTTTTATTCTCATTTAAATAGAAAATTTATGAAATTTATATTAAAAAGGATATTTATTCGAGTCAATCGGGTCGACCCGAAACCGAGTTGCAAAAGAATTTCAACCCGATACCCGACCATATTTAGTATTCGGGTTACTTGGGTTGACCCGAATAATTTTTTTTACCAGCGTAACCGACCCGCATAGGCTTAATCGGGGTCGGGTCGTGTTTTTTTACACCCCTGTCTGTTACTCTCTAAAAAAATACAACAGTAAACATAATGACATATTTCAAAATATTTTGAATTTCTATCAACCAAACATGCATAGGCATTTTAAATTCCAGAATTTTTAATTCTCAAGAATTTAAATTTTCTAGAATTTAAAATTTCGGAATTTCAAATTCACGTAACAAACGGCGCCTTAGGGTTTTACCATTTTAAATAATGGTCATTAATAAGATTATACTCATGGGGTTTTCATTGTCTAACATAGTATCATGAGCAGGTATAATCTTGAGACCTAATCGGTTATCAAGTCCTCAATTCTATACCGCCCCGTCAAACCTCTCTATCTTCTATCTCAAAACCATAGCCACCACAAAAATACATAAATCTAAAAAAAACATACATTCGTTTGTTTTTTTTTGTTATTTGTGTCAGGTCACATATCCACACGATCGGCGTATGTTTATTTTAATTGTGTTGGTGATTTGTGCTAAGGTCATAAATCCACACAATTTTGATTAATGCTGGTGATTTGTGCTAAGGTCACAAATCCAAACAATCGTGATTTGTGTTGGTTATTTGTGCTAAGGCCACAAATTCACTCAATCGTGATTTGTGTTGGTGATTTGTGCTAAAGTCACAAATCCACACAATCATATATTGTTGTTTGTGCTTCAGTTATATTGGTCTATCCACGTTTACCAGTTCGTGACTTCAAGTTTGAAGATTGTTTGAAGACGCTTGTTGTCGGATGTCTTTATCAAGTTATGCTTTTATTATTTTAATGTTTTGTCTATTTTTTTCTTTTCAAGTTTACTACTCCAGTTCTAGCTTTCACGATTTCGCCGCTCGGACTGCGGGGGAGTATTAGTGAATAAATAGGCCCAAGCCCGTTTGTGAGTTTAGGGTATTAGGGT
>BQNB010086009.1:6353-16802 GCA_026074375.1 Tanacetum coccineum | reverse complement strand
TATAAAAATAAATTGTTACATACGTTGATTTGATTTTTGTTCAATGTTTTGATTTATAAAATTGAAGTGTTGGGTTTTTGGTCATTTTATGTTTAAGTGGAAAAAATAATATGTTTTGCCAAACACGTCAAAAACTAATTATCTGATTATTGCGATACCAAACAACATAATCAAATCCAAACACTAAATTTTAAAACCATGATTTATAACAGCTTATCTGATTATCCGTTTTCAAAATGCATAATCAATTTTGAATAAGCAATCCCAAACAACCCCTTAAATTAGTTTCAATTAATGTTAATTGCTTCATATACATGTCTCTTATGTATAAAATTAGTTTTGCTCTTTAAAAAGAAACAATCATGATGCACATAGCTTAAGGACACTTGAACCACTCAGGTGTTTCAAATCACATTCCATTTACAAAATGGGAAAAAATACCACCTTATCGCAAGGGATTCTAATAAAAATCCATTACGCAAATTAGTAGAACAAAACATGATCGAAATGCTCTTACTTTCATTCTACTAACACACAGTCATCTAAAACAAATTTGCAAATATAAAGTTATAAGTACGTTTGACCACAATTTTATGTTAATATCATGGAACTTATTATTTCAAAAGCCTCACCATACGAAACATGCACATACATGACATTTTCCTTGTTACTCATGAATCATGATGACTCACCGGTCAAACCACCATCTTTGTGTTTTGATAACCATTTGTGTTACTACCTCTTTAAAGACAATAGGGAGCTAATGGCCTTTCCATAAGTGGCTCCATGAATCACCAACAACAATATAAAGATATGTTATCACCTACTCATGTCACCACCATGTCCAGCCTCCTCCGGCATGCCGCCCGAAAGTCCTGAACCCCAAACGAATCCGTTAAAAGATACATAAACATTGTTGTATACACTACACCCAATCATAAAAAAACAGACGGACCTATTAAATCATAACTACCAGTTTCCAATAACATCATAATTAAGATTGTAGCCAATTTATCAACAAAAAAAATAATACTAAATATCTATAAATGATAATGGCAAGAAAAAAATGAAATTTAAAATTTACTACACCACTCTCATGGTAGGAAGGCAATTTGATGGCGCATCCACACATAAATTGATATCATCTTCAATGTGTGAAAGAGATGATCCATAAGGTGTGTACAAAACCAATCTTATGACAAGAAAAAAGAAAAAAAATGCAAACTGATTTTATATATGTTTGCTTTAATACCTCAAATCCTCAATCGAGCAACATTTCTATAGGCCATGAAACTTAAATATCCATGGCTTGAAATTTTTCTACGTATTTCATGAATAAATTTTCCACAGGCCGGGTGAAGAAGTGAAGAACTAAGACTCTAGGAGCGTGTAGAAGAAAAAGAAAAAGCATGGTATATTGTGTGTGAGAATGAGTTACAGTGACTTATAAGAAGTCAAGGGTTGGAAGATTAACCCTAACGTGTCACTTTTTGAGGAGGTTACAGTAATAACAAGGGTTGTTTTTATAGTATAAGGAGAGATATAAAAGATCTCAAGTTGTAAACAAAAGTACTTGTTAGGACTAACCTTCAGTTTATAGCAAGTGGAGGCGGTTTAAAGGCGTGTTGTGGTGATATTAATCCACGAACTTGACGAAATGAGGTTTTATTACGATTACCAAGTTTTCGTAGCAGCTGGAATAAATGAAAACGTAGTTTATTTGGCATTTTACCATCTATTTAGCAACATACTACACAAGTGGAGTATCTCCGGTAACACTCATATTGCCTCATGAAAATGATGATCTCAAAATTTATTCTAAACTATACGTATCTTACTTATTATCAGGGTCACACGGTTAATGTTATGGGCTAATGAACATGATCGCATTATAAGTCAATGTGGGTTAATTTGTACGTACCTTGTTTCAATTGCTGCTTTCTGTGTTATATTATTCTAACACGGGTTGATGTTAAAACATATCAATAATACAATACTTGCACGGGGTTTTCATTGTCCAACATGGTATCGGAGCGGGTCTGTTCCTCAGACCTAGGTGGCTAAGTTGAGCCGCCTCTTTTATACCACCCCGTCATACCCTAATCTATCTAATAAAAAAATAGAAAAAAAAAGCAATAGGCGACACAAAAGAGAGAGTATGCAATATCAATTTCTATATCAATTGAGCAGTAGACGACACAAAAGAAAAAGAAGAGCTGATATGGAAGCTAATTCTCAATAGGTCTTCAAGAAGGATGGATCTATGTGGTGTTTTTTTTTCTATTTATTATTTTATTTTATTTAAAAAAAGTTATGTTTTGTCAATTGTTAGTGATTTGTGTTATTTATGCCTAGGTCATAAATCTAGACAACCACGCGTGATTTGTGTTGGTGATTTGTGCTAAGGTCAAAAATTCACACAATTTGTGTTGGTGATTTGTGCTAAGGTCACAAATCCACACAGCCGTGATTTGTGTTGGTGATTTGTGCTAAGGTCAATTCACACAATCGTATTGTTTTATTGTTTTAATGTTTTATTTTGTTTTCTGCTTCAGTCTGAGCTTTCGCGATTTCGCCGCTCGGACTGCGAGGGAGTATTAGATGGATTAGGCCCAAGCCCGGTTTGTGGGTTGGGTCCATTAGGGTTTTATGATTTCTAGTATATTCCATCTAACACTATAAACACATATCAATAATACAATACCTGCACAGGGTTTTCATTGTCCAACAATCGGTAGATCTGCAACTACCGTTATCCACACAATGTCCATGTACCCTTATAGAGCATAAGCCATCATTGACATGGTTGTGTATAGGGGAGTGCAGGCGCTACGATTGCACATCGTCATCGTTTAACAAGGGTCACTAAAACCGAAATGTAGTTCTGTTTGGTTCGGTTTTGGCAAATTCGGTTCGGTTATTAATTTGATTCGATTGTTTTTGGTTCGGTTCGGTTTCGGTTTTCAGCTTTTGGTTTTTCCGCTCACCCCTAAACTAACGGCACATAAATTAAGTTGATAAGGAGTTAAGAACTACGAGCACATGATAAAACATAACTAAAATTGTGAACAAAATTTAGATTGGGTTTTGGGAGTTACATGGTGTTCATTTATAAACCAGAAACATATGTTACAGATAACATGAAACTTTGATTATTTAATATATACATGGTTCATGTTTTTTGATCCCATGAAACACACTAATCAAAGCCGCGGATTACGTACATCTCTTATGTCTCTACACTGATGCATCTGTATGTATCAGAAAATTGTGTTTTCATGTCCAATTGTACGGTTTAAGGAGTCATATTCGTTTCTTTTTTTTGGTGAAAGGTTAACTTTATTAATTATCAAAACATTTACAACAAAATAGGAAGAACTTAGACATGCCTAAGCCTTAATACCAGAAACAAACAAACAAGCTATAAAACTGTAAGCCCACTAAAAACTATCAGACACTACATCTTTCTCGGATACAAACTAAGGAACTCAGACACAATACAAAGATCTCTGATATCAAAATCAGATATACTAAACAACTGCTATAGTTCACCTTTAAAGTTCACCAAACACAACCATGCTTCCATGATTACATTTCCCACATCAAGCCAAACAGAAGTCATTCAGCCAACACCCACAATAACCAAAGATGGCTTAAAGTGGGCATCATCATGAGAAGCATAACACCCATTCACAAAGAAGATAAGGGCTCTTTCTAACCTTGCTACATTTCTTGAACTGCTTACTCCTTAACCCATAATAGCAGCACACCCTTACTAATATGAGATCAAGCAGTAAGGGAGATCACGCATCACAAGGAAGAAAACACTCACCCTGAGTTCTTAACCATCCTATCCTCCTTTGGCATTGCATTGAAGGACCAAGAAGTGTCATCTTGCACCACTCTCTATTCCAATCAACATGCAAGCCCACCCAGAACATTTACCCTTCACAATATTGAAGCCTTCCTTATGGTACATTTAACTAGTTTAATTCCAAATTGACCCAAAATAGATTCATAGCCCCTCCCAAAGCCAAACTGCTAAAACTATAAGGATTGATAGGACATTTACCCATAAAAACTCCAAGATACAAGGACCTCACATATTGTAATGGTCTGCAAAACTCAGAAACTCATTTTAGGACAGAGCTTCTAAACTAAAACTCATAACCAAACACCCCTATAAACAGAAGCAACAGTTGTTACTTTCCTGATCATTTTTACATTCCAAATAGCTTCCACCTTCCTTACTGCAACTGAGTCTTTAACAATCTGACTCATTAAAGAAGTTTTAATGTTGTCCTCAATATGCTTTATAACCACTTCCTTAGTTTGTTGTTTTCCCTGAAACAACCTAGTATTCCTTTCTTTCCATATCATATAAACACTTGCCCCAAGAATCAATCTTCTAACAATGTTTTCAATACTATTCTTGAATCCCAAATCAATCATAGCAGGCATAATAGATGCCCAAATATCAGGCAAGATATAATGGATTTTTTGTAGAAAGTAGGTCCATACCTTTTTGGAGAAATCAAAACTGAAGAAAAGGTGATCATGAGAATCAGGGCATTTCTCACATAAAGAGCATGTAAAAGTATCATTTGGTTTCCATTTAGCAAGTCTATCTTGTGTTGTAAGCCTTCTTTGCACATCAATCCACATTACAAAGGAGTGTTTGGGACAACATTGAGAGAACCACATCAAAGCCTTCCATGGAACTTTCTGAGTAGAATTATTGAGATCTCTCCACACTTGTCTAGTGGAATATTTAACAATATTTCCCTCCTTCGTTTTCCACCTTACCACATCCTCAACTTCAGCATTTAAATTGGGCACAAGAATGTTCTTCGGATTCTCAAAATCCTCATTTTTGCAGTTGAACCATTTCCATCTACCATCTTCAATAAGATCAGCTACAAGTATCCCTCTTAGTAAATCTTCCATCATAGATATCTCTATTGGTTATGAATTGGTCCAATGGGCAACTTTCATGCCATCTGTCATACCATACAGAAGTTTTTTTCCATTGACAATCTTATGATAAACATGCTTTCCAATTTTGTCTCTAAGTTTGAGTAAATTCCTCCATCCCCAACTAGTATTCGCATCTAATTCAGCTTTCCAAATATTGGTACCTTTCACCCTTTCATCATGAATCCATTTGACCCACATAGAGTCCTTTTTAGCAACCATGTTCCAAAGATGTTTGACTAGAAGAGTCTTATTCTAAAGATTCATATCTTTTAAACCTAAACCTCCATGATCTTTTGGCTTTCATATAGTACTCCATGTTATCTTTGCTTTCCCACTAGAAAATTGAAAATTCTCCTTGGCACCATAGAAAACCTTTAAACATTTTATTAATATCCTTAAGGATATGCTTTGGTAATTGGAAAACAGCTGCCCATAATTGATTCATAGAAGACAATATAGATGCTATTAGCTGAAGTTTACCACCATAAGACAAAAACTTATTCTTCCAGTTACTGATCCTACTTATAATACTCTCAATCAGAGGTTTACAATCATTTATGCTGAGTTATTTAGTGATGAGAGGCACTCCAAGGTATCTAACAGGAATTTTTCCAACTGAGAAAGGGAGAATTTGTAGAATTTTGTTCTGTTCCTCATTAGTAAGCCCCCCAAAGAAAATTGTACTCTAATGTAAGTGAGTATTTAGCCCAGAAATACTACTAAACTCTTCAAGGGCATTCTTAATGATTTTGACTGAATGAATATCACCATTGCAAAGAACAATGAAATCATCTGCAAAGCACATATGAGTAATTTCCAACTTCTTGCAGCCAAACAAAAAAAATCATTTCAAAAGAACTAGTAATAATTAGCAATTAGCATACATGAAAATGACGTTGAATTTTCTAATCAAATTAACAAATAAAAAGTAGTCCATATTATTTTAGGGTAGAGAACTAGTCCATATTATTTTAAGATCAAGTTAAGATGGTAATTGTAGTAAACATAAAATCTTAATCGTATGACGACAAACATCTTTTACTTAGTAAAAGAAAACGTCAAGTGAGGTGTTCGTATTTAAAAAAATCAAATCATACTTTATTAAGTAATAATTGGATTATTAATTATTTATTTTTAAAATTTTTAAGGGGAAAAAACGTTAAGCATTTCCTTAATTAGTAAAAAATTATAAAATTTAATTTTTGCGTTGACCGCAACCCTTCGTCCCTTGACCAAAAAAGTGCACCATCCGACCTTAAGTGGGAAACGTTATCCGTCGTTGGTCCCTCACTTTTACCAGGCCCACAAACGAGTGTTAAGTTGTATAACCCCAAGGGTATTCTTGTCTTTTCCCCTCTACCTTAGGTTTCCCGCCCACCTTTCCCACCCAGCTTCTCCTTAATAAATACACACTCACCCACTTTCTCTTTAATACCATTACCCCCAATTCCACCCACCACCATTTCTAATCACAGTTCTTCCTAATCAAAATCAAATGGCGGGTAGATGTATTTGTGGAGCCATTGCAGTCATCAAGACATCATGGAAAAATCATAACCCTGGTCGAAGGTTTTATGGTTGTCCACGAATGGTAAAATTTTTAGGGTTTATGTTCAATTGAAAAAAAATTAGACAATCAATATTTTGTTAGTTAATTTAAGTATTTGATGTTTATTATACAGGTGTGTAACAGATTTATTGATTGTGTAGACCCCCAATGTGTCATCGTTCAATGATGATTATCCCTGGTTTATTAAGGTCTTTGAACAACCATCAAGCACAGCTACAAGATGTTGAACAAGCAAGATCCAAAATGAAGAAGTATCTTATTGTGTCATGATTTTTTCTTATGTTATGTTTAAATACTGACCTAGATAGATCCTATATAGATGTAAGGATCAGTTAGATGCTAAGGTCAGTTTGTGTTTTGGGATAATGTTAGATGTGTTTTGGGACCAAGTTGTATGAATGTTCTATGTTATGTAATCAAAGCATTTCTATGGTTCTGTTTGAAGATATGTGACCCATTACTCAGATATTACCCATAAAGCAAGTGACTCTAGTAACAAAGTCAAACTAAAGCCAAACAATGTTAAATTAAAGCAAAACAATGTAGCAAAACAATGTCAATTGAAAAGAAAACATAGCATTAATCACTTAAAGTGTTTAAGCATACTAATACAATAAACTTCCAAAAGAAACATAATGGTTCAGGACATTTAACAAACAATACAGACTTAGTTCAGACTCTTAAAGAGGACACTAAACAAACAAAATAGAGAGTTTAGACTCTTAAAAAGACACTTAACAAACATTGTTCAAGACAACCATCAACCTAAGTTAATTACATTTTTCCTTGGTGCTGCCTTCCTTGTTGCTGTCTTCTTTGGTGCTCCATCATTAGTTGTTGGTGCTTTCCCCTTGTCTGGTGCTCTTGCAGATCTTGCAGCCTGAGTAGTTGCTCTTACAAATCTTGCAGCCTGAGTTGTTGCTGTCTTCTTTATGGGAGCATTAGTATCTAAATCCATACCTTTAGTTGGAACTTTTCTCTTGTTAGACTGTGGAACTCTAGGACCAGTGCAACTTCTTGAATTATGACCTTTTGTGTTGCATTTGCCACAAGTAACAGTCTTCAAAACATCTCTCTCAGCAGCTGATTTTTTCCTCTCTTTTGGTGGTCTCCCAACTTGTGGTTGATGTTTAGGTGGCAAGAGTGTGGTTGGAACATTGCACTTTGGCCAATGTATCCTACCTCTAATTGGTTTGATCTTAAAGGAGTACACTTTCCTCCAAGTCTCTAACCTATAGCAAGGATGCACCCATTTTTCAGGTATAGTAGCCTCATTGTTAAGTGACATAACCCAGTTTGTTGCAACAACATGATTGCAAGGTATACCAGTCAATTCCCATCTTCTACAGGTACATGTTCTAGTCTCAACATTAACCACAACCTGGTCATTCCACAGTTGTGTTTGGATTAGTTTCTTGTAACTCCAAAACATTTTCCCTTAACATCTTGTATTGAAGAGTGTAATCACCCCTTAATTTCTTTTTAGCTTCTTGTTTTGCTCTAAAAGCCTTGCTCTGTGTAACACTTAGTTCATGTTTTTGTTGAAGTTGCTCTTGGACTGCTCTAACATGAATCTTAGGGTTTGTTTTCAACTACTCAACTAACTCTTTAGAAAACCATTGATATGTAGCATAAAGGTTTGTTCTTGACTGTAGACATTTATGAACTGATTTATAGGTTTTTACCTGCCAAGTTTTAGTGTTTTTGATTTTGGAGACTAGCAGCACCCATGGACATTTATTGTCAACCACCTGTTTTTTGCTATTAGGTTTACCCCATTAATAAGTTTCTCTTTAGTCAACTTGTCTTTACTTGGGCTTCTGTACCCATTGGACCTTGCAATTTTTTCCTTGGTCCATTTTTCTATTGATCCACTAAACTGACCCTGACTTGGTCCATTAGCCTCAGTTGGTCCACTACCCTGACTTGGTCCATTATCCTCAAAAGCTGGTAGTGAAGGAATAACACCTTTGCAAACTGCTCTAACTCTTTCGTTATCATTCTTTTCCATTCTTATTTCCCTCCCAGTCTCAATTGAATGTTCCTTAATGTATGACTTAACCTCTTCTTTGTTTGGAAACTCTTTTCCCACATAGAAATAGGTTTTATAAATCTGTTCACTAGCATGTGCTTGTTTCCTTATCTGCTTCAATTTCCTTTTCCTTAGTCTGCTACCTTCATCATCACTATCAGAAGCACTTTCAAAGTAATCATTATCTAAAACTTCTATTTCCTCAGCATCTCCTTCTTCAGCAATATCTGTTGGTTGTTCCCTACAACCAATAAACTCTACCTCCTCATCAATATTGCACTCAAAGTCCTCCGAGTCAACATCAACATCATCCACATTATTATCTTCATCAACTAAGTAATCACTATCTTGACTATCCGTTTCATCCTCACTCTCTGTTTCTTCCTCACCTTGTATTTCATCCTCATCTTTTCTTTCTTCCTCATCTTCGATATCTTCCTCATCTTGGATATCTTCCTGACCCTCTGTTTCTACATTCTCCTTTAAATCCACAGCATGACTAGTATTACATTCCCTATTCCCAGCTTGTGGTAAAATTAAGTCCAAGTCAGCAAATGGGTCAAAGTTAAGATCTTGTGATTCTTCATAAGGGTCATATGAAGAATAAAAGTCATTTACAAACTGGTTAGGGACTTGAGAAGATCCAGCAATACCAACTGCACTACTTTGCCCTTCAAAGTTTTTCCCACTAGTTTGCCCTTTATCCTTTCCACTATTTTGCCCTTCTAAGTTTTTCCCAATACTTTGCCCTTCTGAGTTTTTCTCATGCTCAACAAACACTGAAACTAGTTTAAGACCTTGTGTGACATAATTAGCTAATGAGACAACATCTTTGACACTTGCTAAAGGTTCTAGTCCATTGTCTAAATCACAAGATGGTTTCAAGAAATGGTAAAACATCACCCTACGACTATTATGTCCTAAATCTTCTAGCATAGAATCTATTTCATGGACAGAAAACTCATCAATTTCTATCATATCAACAAAGGTAATGTTACCATTCTTGTATTTCCTGTTTGGAGAAGATGTGAAAACACCACCATGATGCAGCTTTATTGAAAACAGAGAAGACTCACGTTCTGCAATAAAATTAAGGAAAATCAATCAGTTTAGGGTTTCAAGCAACAAAACTTCAAATAAACTATGTACAATGTAATTATTAATACTAAAAATCAATTAAAACGATTCAAAACCGTTTGCATTACACAACATTATCAAAAAACTTTAAAAAATACTTATTGTACATCTTATAAGGATCACGATCATGAACATCATTAGCTCTTATGTCGTACAATGGAAGCACCATCGAAGTAGTTTTTAGATTTTTAGTTAATTAGGTTTTGATTCAGATTAGGTTTAGGGGGAAGAAGATGAAAGGATTTTAAGAAAAAAGGATTCTTGATGGGGGACAGTGAGAGATATAATCGGGGTAGTTGTGTTCTTTAAATGGTATGGGTAAAGGGGAAAAGACGGGAATACCCTTGGGGTTATACAACTTAACACTCGTTTGTGGGCCTAGTAAAAGTGAGGGACCTACGACGGATAACGTTTCCCACTTAAGGTTGAATGATGCAATTTTTTTTGTCAAGAGACGAAGGGCTGCGGTCAACTCAAACCACAAAGACAAACGGTGTAATTTACTCGTTAAAAATATAACAAAAATAACTTAAAAAGGCGAAGTCATCTAAAAAACATAGGGGTAAAAACTAAAATGATAATAAATCAACCAACTTCTTCTCACTTTGATTATTCATTGGAGAACACATCCCAAAAGAAAGCCGACTAAAAAACTTAACGACATTAAAAAATCAACAACCTAATTAATAAAAGGTATGTTTTTTGGTTAACGGTTTAAAGGTATATTAATCTG
>BQNB010086008.1:3249-28308 GCA_026074375.1 Tanacetum coccineum | reverse complement strand
TAATTTTATTAGAGTTATAAGGTTGGTAAGGTTAGGAATTAGTTCCCATGATCCAGCCAGAACTAGAGAGATCTACCCAGGGATAATCCACTAGTTTGTGTAGAAGTCCTTAGATATGACATAAAAAGGAGTAAAAGTGAGAATAAGGAAATAGTGCCGACTGAGATGGAGCTAGTACTGGAACAAACCAAACAAGGTACTAGTCATAAAGTCCCGGTAAGCAATGAATGGGTTGAAGAATGAAAAATAATTGTAAGGATAAAGGGTGAAAAGAAAGAAGCCCTCCATACACTTATGCAGAAACCGGGTCAATACATCTGCTCTCAGAATCACAATGATGATTGCTAACATTGAAGAAAGCCATCATGGACCCAGTAATGCAATGCACAACCCTCTCTAGCCACTCAGAATCTCTCAAAAGATTTTTGTTTCATTTCTCATGGAGACAAAACACGTTATCTATTGACTTTCTCACTCCGAGTTAGTCGATATTGAAAAGGTGGCATTCCGCTCCAGCCTTCGATCACTAAAACCAAAACATACAATTGAGTCTAGAGCAAAGAGATCGTCAATTAATCTCATTAGGATACTATGCCATGTTTACTTGTCTTTCACACAATGTGAAAACAAGGATTATCATAAGAGTCCTACGCATTATCCTTGTGGTATTGCCAGAACATCCGAGTGATGTCTAAGTATCACAGTGAAGATGGAAATCCTGCTAGAGCCAACATCTAACAAGCTCTTGGTAGGTGACTTGTGAGATCCTAAATGGATCAAACTTGTGTCAACTGGAAAGAAATGATGGTGCGATTCTATATGAATCAAACTTGTTCCAGTATACAAACCGACGATTGCTGGTTTTGACAAATGCTTAAAACTTTCGATGTGTTGCAAAAACATATTTTCAAGTGACAAGTCGATTAATTTTTAAATCAATTTTCTCTTTATTGCTAACTATTTTATTACAGGCTCATATGAAGATGGAGATGGGGATGGAGATACCCTGTTCCAGCAGAGACAAGTCCAGTATCGCATGCTCATACTTGACCAACACACTCAATGAAATCTCAAGCATATGTTTCTAAGCTTCAGCAACTATGATATCCCACATCCCTCTTGAAGTGGTCAAGTATTAAAGTTAAAGAACTTCAAGAACTAAGTATTCAAGTTTTCAAAATCAAGAAAGGTATGAGCATGTCGGTCCGCAAGATACAAGACCACAAGACGGCGAAAGATCACAAGATGATGATCAGAGATTAGATTTGGCTGATGATCTCAAGAAAGCTCAAGATCACATATCAAGTATAAACACAAGCCACATGACAAAGATCACTACATCAATGTACAAGATATTCACCTGAAGAATCAAAGACTACAAGCTAAACACAAGATCAATCAGAAGATTGCTGAGCTTAAGTTAGTATTTTCTAGGGTGACCTCCCTTAGGGGGAGATTATTAGATATTAGAAAAAGACTCGGTCACCCCGTGTATTGTATAGGGGTGTGCACGGTTCGGTTTGGGTCGGTTTTTGGCTAAAACCGAAACCGAACCGAGATATTCGGTTTTTATAAAACCAAAAACCGAAACCGCTTGGTTTTTGGCGGTTCGGTTTTTTCTGTTTCTCGGTTTTTGCGGTTCGGTTTTTCGGTTTTTTTGGTTTCAAACCGTTTAAATTTGGTTTTTGCTAATTTATATTAATAAACTTGTTTTACGTAGAAAACTGGTTATTTTTTTAAATTTTTTTGTCAATATGAGCCTAATAATGTTTACATAAATTTTTACAATTATACACATAAATGAGAGACACACAGATGCATGTGAAAATACACATAGTATGATCATTGTCATTGTAACGATATATTGTCAAGTAAACACACGTACACGACAAACATATATATAAACATTAAGATAATATATATTATAATAATTTCATCCATAAAATAAATATAAATTTAAAATTTTTAGTTATCATTTATTTATTTATATTATATTAATTATATATTATTATAAAACTGGGTTTTTTCGGTTCGGTTTTTTTGGTTTTCGGTTCAGTTTCGGTTTTTTCGGTTTCTTCTGCTCACCCCTAGTATTGTACCATTTATTTTAGCTCGTAGTTTAACGTTTAATATATAATGTTCGGTAATGGGTCGGGTCATAAAGCCCAACGTGTAAGCCCATACCATAGCCTAAGGGCTGGTTTTGTATGCTACTATATAAGCCTCTTCCATGCCTTGGAAGAGGTGGTTAGTCATTTCATTTTACAAGTTACACTTTCTCTCACTAGAAAGCTTTTCTCTCTAACTTTCTATCTCTAGACTTGGCTAATCCATCTATCTTCTATTGTGTTATGATTTCCAATATCCTACAAGATTGTTCGGTTCTAATGTTGGTTTTTTGATTGAGTTTTTAACCTTTTTTGTGCAGAGCCCTGAATCGTCTGCAAGCTTTAGTGGTAGAAGACATAAGAGGAGAGGTAGAGCTACTTTTCAACAACCATTCAAGCTAAGAACCGAGGTTAGCATTTAGTCATTTACAATTACTTATTATGCACTTGATTACTTTATTACTAGTAGAATAGAGTTTAACTTCCAAAATTTATATTACAATAATCACCAATAAGCCATTGGCATACATGTATATAGGGACATATCAACCAAAATTTATATTACTTTATTACTAGTAGAATAGAGTTTAACTTCCAAAATTTATATTACAATAATCATCAATAAGCCATTAGACAAATTGTTTCCTAATCTTCAAAAGGATGTGAATTGCCTAACTTGCAAGCCAAGTTTAAGAGGCTATAAATAAAAGCTTAGGTGATTTAGTTTTCTCGTAACTTGAAAACCTAAATCCCTAAAACTCTCTCCTCCTCTCCCTCTTATGCCGTGCGATCGAACCAAACATCCCTAAGGGTTTTGGTTTTTGCGATCGACCCAAACAACCCTTTAAAGGGTTTTCGTGTTGATTGATTCAAGAGACGAAGGTGTTTGGTAGCTTTATCACTACTAGTATTAGCATACTTAATTGTTTGCTAAGAACGTATTGTGTGTGTCGAAGTAGAGAGATCTACCTTTAGATTTTGGGTGGTTTTGCGTGGTATTATTTATTATACACACGCGTATATTCAAGATGGTGTATTCGTTAATTGCTAAAAGGTACGCGTTCTTGATCCATTTGTTAATTATATACTCTATATGTGTTTTATATGTTTCGTTGCGTACTCGTGATTACTAATTAGTTAATATGTTGTAAAAATCCAACCCCCCCCCCCCCCCCCACCGTCCCTTCCTTTCTCCCCCTTCCCCCCTCCCCCCCCCCCTCCCTTCTCTCTCCATAAAAGGAGGCGATGGGGGAGAGACAATGTACCTCACATTCACTATTTTCTTTTACAAACGAATTAATAGAAGCAATCGTTTGTGTATCTTGTTCTTGTGCGGGTTTTACTTTTTAGTCAACATATACGTATATATATGCTTGCGTATTCACCTTTAGCTAGGACAATAATCGTTGAGGATTTACACAGGATGTCAAGACATTATATCGTTGAGGATTGTTAAACGTGGGAATGCAGCCGGGACAATAATCGAAGAAACGGACCAACACTCTTTAGCTAGGAGTACGGTGAGCATCTTTTGCTATATTAGAGAGCGGTGCAAGCAATAACACTTATTAGTGGTGGTTTATTTGTTGTTTCTATATACATTTTTGCCATTTAACATAATTTTTTTTTGCCATTTATGACTGTATTTTAAAACACCAAAAGCCATAAGCCCAAATATATAACACATTTACATATATGTTTTTGCCATTTAACATAAACTTTTTTGCCATTTAACATAATTTTTTTTGCCATTTACGACTGTATTTAAAAACACCAAAAACCATAAGCCCAAATATATAACGCATATCTACCGAAATCCTATAAAATTATATTAAAAAAAAACTTATATACCCAACAAAAAAAAACCTTTAAACATGAGGCCCAACACATAAGCGATAAGCCCATATAAGAACAAACAAACAAACTATTAAACATGAGACCGAAAAAATAAACACGCAAAAAATACAACCAAAGACTCAAATAAACAGACTTAAAACACACGTCAAATAAATGATTCCGAAAATATTCAAAATAAACCGCCCTACACTTACCAAAAAAAAAATTTAACGCCCCGCGACAACGTGCGGATAATCATGCTTGTTACCATCTCAATTCCATTTAATGTATATAAGCATTGCCTAATACTTAGGTTGTCATACAAACTCGACATGCCATTTTATTAGTTCATAACTTAATACCATTTGTATTTAAAACGCTCCACAGTTTGTCATGAATGGATGATCGATCGATTTCGGTGTTTGCCATTTCAACCCGTGATTTTCTCGGTAAATATCATACACGCTTATTTACTAACATATCTGTGATTTCTGAAATACTTGATATAAATAATATTCTAAGAACATGTGAAGCTACTTGAGTAGATCAATTTTTAAACTTGGTCAGTTTTAAACTTTAGAATAATCAGAAATTACAATGTATGCATAACATCCTGAGCGAAAAAACAATGTATGCATAACATATAAATGCTATAATAAGAGCATGAGCAATGCAAACTTTTTACAAGACTTTTTACCAATGTTTTAAAACCCGATTTTTTAATTGACCCGGTCGAGTCACCGATTCACCGGTTTACCGGTTCAACCGCCGGGTCAAACCGGTTTACTACCAATAAAAATTACCATATATAAAGTTACTAAACACTTATAAAACCTAAAAGTATAATGTGAATCACTTAACAGATTAACAGAGTATAATTTAATAAATACATACAACTCAACTAGACACAAATCAAAGGTTTAAAATCACATTTATAACACCCAAGAAATTTAAATATTTTAGTAATATATGCGTACCCGTTTAAAAAAAATGAGTCATAACGTAACTCACATCTTTTCGTTAGTTGTTACGTACTCTTCGATCTAAATTTCGGGGAAGAATTTTTTTTTTAAGGGTGATAGAATTATAATACTCCAAATCTTAAAATAATAACAACGTATCATGAAATTACTATTATATACGCCGGTGTAATAAAAGATCAAATTATTGTTTATTTGAAACAAATACAAAAAAGACTACATGATATGAGTAGCCAAGTCAAATAATCTATATTAGTTAATACAAAATAAATAATAGAAGTAAGAACCATTTATAAGGAAATTACTATATATCTCAATTCACAAACGTCTGACCGAACCTTTGACCTACAGTAATTACTGTAGCAACCCAATTGCTACAGTAAATCCGGCCCAATTTGCTGCAGTAAATGCTACAGTATGCTACAGTAAATGCTACAGTATCCGCCCCAAAGTAAAAAAAAAATTACAAAACGGACCCTCAACTTTTAACTATTTACGATATCATATAACAAAATACGACGCGAATATTTTTCGCAATTTCGAACAAAAAGAGTTTTAATATTTCAACACTTCTGGGTACAGTAAAATTTGGCCCTAAAGTAAAAAAAAATAAATAAAACGATCCGACCCAAAAAATTTTAAAAAAACTTTACAAAACGCACGCGGAAAGATTCTCGAATTGCGAACAAAACGAGCCCAATATTTCAATGCTTCTGACATACGTAAATTTGTCCCAAAGTAAAAAAAAAAAACCGACCCAAAATTGAAAAAAAAGTATTTTTTTTTTAAGTTTAGTCCAACATCTAGCCCAACTTTTTTTTTTGACTCTACTTTGGCTCGGCCCAAGTATTTTTTTTTTTTTTAAGTTTAGTCCATTATCTAGCCCAACTTTTTTTCCTTTTTTTTCACATGGTTACTTTTCATCGGCAAAAAAAAAAAAACTTTTTATAATCCCTGCACCCCACTTTTTTTCTGCTAAAAATAAGAAGGACAAAAAATTACGAGACGTGCTTTTATTTTTAATTATTTACAACTTTCTATCGGCCTGGGTAAAAAAAAAATCTCCTTTATTAAAAAAAACCTATTAACTACAATGGCGGGATGTTATGAGACCGAAAAAACTAAATCCGCACAAAATACAATAAGAAAGAAAAAAAATTCAAATGGTATTCCGCAGTAGTAGTGTATAGTAAACGTGCGATTATCATTTAATACAAAATACAATAAGAAAGAAAAAATGCGCCGCAATAACGCGCAATTATCATTTAATATGAGAAAAAAAAACTATTAAAAATGAGACCGAACAAATAAACCCAAACAAAAAAAAAAACCCCGCAACAACGCCAAGCGACAAAAATAAGCCCATCCATTTTTGCATTTTGAATCTTTTTTTTTTATTTCACGTAGGCAATTATATAAGAAATTGCTTGGGCAAAAATACGAATTTTTTTTTTATTTTCTTAAAAGTATGATTTATTCAAATTAAAAAAAAATACTTTGCGACATGAGGGCCAAAAAAAAAATTTCAACTCTGCGACAATGAGGTCTAACACATTAAGCCTTATATTAAAAAAAAAATTATTAAACATGAGACCGTACAAAATAAAAAAAAATAAATAACCACGCATAAAATAAATTAAAATAAAAGGGCTCCGCACAATATCGCAAAAAGATCTTCTTATCGAGAAAAAAAACAGTCATTATTGCTATCCTATGTTTCATACGTACTTGCTTAATCAACACGTTGCATTAATAGTAAAAAACAAAAAAAAAAACTTTAACCAACACGCCGGATTAACAAATTAGCCCCCGCACATAGAACTAGTCAAAATCACTGTTACAAGAAGCCCGAGATATCAGCCCATAATCTCTTCTTATACATTTGACTCCCTCATTTGATCATTCACGACACAAACTAGAATCCTAAAACAATTACATCAATAGCCAGCATTATCAAACCGTCTCCGTATACTTATGATACTCACCACACACCAATCACATACTCACATAATAACAAGTCTCTCTAAAATCGGTGGCTAGATAGTCTCGATAGCCGTAAACAAAGACAAAATTGTTTTTACGATCATTTAAGGCTTAGGGTTGCGTTTGAGTGAAGATTTTGGTTCGTGTTTGGGTTAAAGTTCGGTTCTTGACTGGCGAGTGGTTTCCTTTCGTTTGTGTTTGGGTTCGAGTTTCGATCAGATTGGATTCGTGTTTGTTTTCGAGTTGGTGTTTGTGCTTGTTGTGTTCTCGTATGGATTTTGCACGAGTCGGAGGTAATCACATGCACGTCTTACTAATTATTGATCGTAATATATCTAGTTTATCTTGTATATAAATTATTCACATCTTAATATATGATGTTTTATTGCAACACCCCCGTTAGAATCTCTAAAGCTACTGGATTCACCAAATGGAGCACCGCAAGGGGTCTAGAGGTTCCAGACACTTGAATACTCGCTTTAAGATCACACAATCGGTGTTTTCGAATATCATCTACGCTATTTCTAGTTTTGAGTTTAAGAATATAGCTATAACAGTAGCAATAAGCTTGATACCGATGGGAGTTCTTGCTTTAGTCTCACTGTATTTCTTGTTGTTGATCCTCCCCTCTAAAACAGTAATCGAACTCAAAAAGTGGCTTTTTAACGACCCGGCATTTTTTTATTTTAATCAAAAAATGATATTAGGGTCGACCTTTTTAACGAAACAAAAAGCATCTGCAAGCAAGTTGTCCTCAGACATTCTGTCTTTTTTCAACCTCTGAAATATTGAATATGTTTAGTTATTATAAATTTGGTGTCTCTTAATACATGAGAAGAAATCAAATAAATATGAAACATGAGTCTTTTATAAAGATTTCGTTGCAGTTTTATAAAATAAACTTGCGTCCTTTATGGTTTATGTTAGCTTTGTTATTTTGGTCATAATAATTACTTCATGAGATCATGGTGGTTTTATAAACATTTTACATAGCTATCTAGTTTCTAATGAATCGTTACAAGATACGAGTCTTCTTTTAAGAAACATTTTTGGGTTCAAAACACTACAAGAATCGAGCCCTTTAGCCACAAGAAATATTTAGCCACGACCAAAGTCGTGGCTAAAAGTCCACTAAACGACAAAATAGTCGCTTCTCCCCGTTTTACTATGAAATCCAGTTTTAGCCACGACTAACTCGTGACTAAAAGTTACCAAAACTTTGACCATATTTTTCAACGAAGAAACTTTATCTATATATTTGACTGAAACTTTTAGCCATGCCCAAGTCGTGGCTAAAGATCTAAAAACCTTGACCAAAACATTCAACCAAGAAAATTTGTCAAAATATTTGACTAAAACTTGTAGACACGACACTATCGTGACAAAAAATTGGCTATTTCTTTTGACTAAATCTTTTAGCCACGACCATACTGTGGCTAAAAGTATTTATTATTATTTTAACAATATTCATTTTATTAATGACATTAAATAATAAGTATGAAAAATAAATGATAAATATTAAAACCATTAGTCACGATTTGTCGTGGCTAAAAGTGTTATATTATTTTAATTCTTTTTATGTTTTATAAATAAAATTAAAAAGATAAATATTAAAACATTTAGCCACGATACGTCGTGGCTAACAGTTAAATGATAGATATTAAAATATTTAGCCACGATATATCGTGGCTAAAAGTGTTTAATGTTTTTTTAACTTTATTTGTTTTATCATTGATTAGTTTAATCATAACTTCTAGTCACTTAAAATTACTTTGATAAATTTACTTGAAAGTTAACTAAATCGAATGGTGTTAAACCACAACAAATAACTAAAATATACGAATTCATTCCTAATCGATTAACATTTAAACATTATAGCATACGAATTACAATACAAATCGAATTACATTGAAACATTAAAGCATACTGTGGCTAAAAGTATTTATTATTATTTTAACAATATTCATTTTATTAATGACATTAAATAATAAGTATGAAAAATAAATGATAAATATTAAAACCATTAGTCACGATTTATTTTAGCTAAATGAAAAACTACTCCAAACCAAGTTTTCCCATGTCATTATACAGCTCGTGAAGTATTGCAGCTGACTCAAGTGTGTGGTTCTCAGGATGTCTTTCCATCTCTAGTGTTCCCTCTAGTATCTTTATCTTTGCCTCTAGTGTCTTTATCTTTTCAGCCAAGAACTTACAATTTGAGCACTCTGCCTTTTCGAGATTCAGTGCAGATCCAGAAGTTCCCGGAGAATAAATTGGACGTGTTGAAGGTCCCGGATAAGAACTTGGAGGTGTTGAAGGTCCAGAAGAAGAACTTAGATAGAGTCTGAGGTCATCCATCCACATAAAGTAGCCGCATCCTCTATCTTGTGTTCCTGGCTGTTACGTAGTAAGAAAATCATAAGAAATGTCTTTTTGACAAAAAAATCAATTATATATTACATAAATAATAATTTTTAGATAGTTCACCTTTGAACATGGACATGCGTAGTATTGTCTACCATAACTGTAAGGTTTGCGTGATGTTCGCAACACCACATCTCCTTTTTCACAGGTGCACTTAAAAGTTTGATCATATCTCTCCATCTGGTGGCGGGTGATCGAGGTGGTGGTGAATGTGGTGGTGGTTATGAGGATATGAGTGAGTATGTAATGTTTCAGTGGGTGGTTGTGAGGATAAGAGTGTGTGTGTGTGTGTTTGTGAGGATAAGAGTGAGTGTGTGTGTTTGTAAGGATAAGATATGACTTTATGGTTGTGAGGATAAGAGTGTGTGTGCTTGGGATGATAAGAGTATCTGTGTTTGTGAGGATAAGATACTATCTGCTTTTATGGTAAAAAAGAGTGCTTGGGTGGAGTATTTGGCGGGAGTTTTTGGGGGGAGTTTTTTGCGGGAGTTTTTGGTGGTTAAAGGATATCATCCTGGCTTATCCGTTGAACATCTAATGTAGAACGATAGTATCTAATGTATAACGATACCATATTGACTCATACATTGAACATCTAATGTACAACGATAACATATCAACTCATCCGTTGGACATCTAATATACAACGATAGCATCTAACGTATAACGATACCATATTGACTCATCCATTGATCATCTAATATACAACGATAACATGTCGACTCATCCGTTGAACATCTAATGTACAACAATAACATATCGACTCATCCGTGGAACATGTAATGTACAACGATAACATATCGACTCATCCGTCGAACATCTAATGTACAACGATAGCATCTAATGTATAACAATACCATCTTGACTCATCCGTTGAACATCTAATGTACAACGACAACATCTAATGTATAACGATACCATCTTGACTCATCCGTTGAACATCTAATGTACAACGATAGCATCTAATGTATAACGATACCATCTTGACTCATCCGTTGAACATCTAATGTACAACGATAACACATCGACTCATCCGTCGAACATCTAATGTACCACGATCGAATCTAATGTATAACGATACCATCTTCACTCATCCGTTGAACATCTAATGTATAACGATAACATATCGACTCATCCGTTGAACATCTAATTTACGACGATAGTATCTAATGTATAACGATACCATATTGACTCATCCGTAGAACATCTAACGTACAACAATAACATATCAACTCATGTGTTGAACATCTAATGTGCAACGCTAACATATCGACTCATCCGTTGAACATCAAATGTACAATGATAACATCTAATGTATAGCGATACCATGTTGACTCATCCGTTGAACATCTAATATACAACGATAACATATCGACTCATCCGTTAAACATCTAATGTACAACGATAGCATCTAATGTATAACGATGCCATCTTGACTCATCCGTTTAACATCTAATGTATGATGATAACATATCGACTCATCCGTTGAACATATAATGTATAACGATACCATCTAATGTATAACGATACCATCTTGACTCATCCGTTGAACATCTAATGTACAACGATAACATATCGACTCATTTGTTGAACATCTAATGTACGACGATAGCATCTAACGTATAACGATACCATCTTGACTCATCCGTTGAACATCTAATGTACAACGATAACATATCGACTCTTCCGTTAAACATCTAATGTATGATGATAGCATCTAATGTATAATGAGTGTACGATGTTTTTTTTGTATATAATCTCTCATCGCATCATTTTTATTTAGTATATAATGTTTTATTGATATATATATATATATATATATATATATATATATATATATATACACACACACACAAATATAAATGTCTTTAACTTTAAATTATATTTTAACAATAGTTTTTAATTATTTTTAACAAAATTTAGAAGTAAAATACATTTCCCTTTAATATTTTCGTGAAATATTTGGTAAAATTCATAAGTAAAATACTTTAGTCTCGACTAATGTCGTGGCTAAATCTATTCCCCTAAATTATTTCATAAAAATTCAAGTTTTCCCTATAAGTTTTTGTGTCTCACCTAACGGCCCTCATTTTCCCAAATTAACCACACAAACTCTTTATCTCTTTTTTTCTTACACCACCACAATTAACCTTGAATTGAACAGCCCTCGTTACATACCCACCACTTCCGTCACTCTCCCGTCACAACCCACCATTCCCGTTACAGACCCACCACTCCCGTCACTCTATCGTCACTCTTTTTTCTTTCACCACTACAAGTAAGTATTGAACTATAAGTGATTTTAGTGATTTGTATTATTAGTGATTTTAGTAAAGTTTGTAAATTTTATGAATATTTTGAATTATTATTAGTAAATTGTATCTGATGTTCAACTACTATGAAATTGAATTTGATTTTGGTTTAATATTCAGCGTCTCATGTTAAGATTTTGATTTTGGTTTAATTTTCAGCGTCATTGTTTTCTTGTTTCATTTGAACATGTTTGGATAAACTTGTTAGAGTTTCCTTAGGATGCCTGAAACATAGAAGAAGATGAATAAATGTTTATTTGTGATTTCTGAGTAGTTTAAATGTGTACTTTAAAAGCATGTTAGTGTTTTTTAGGACGCATTTATGATGATTGATAAGAGTTGGACTACTTTAAGAAACCATACTTTTAGTCAGTTCAACTATGGTCTTGATGCATTCTTGGAGAGGTGTAAGGACCACTTAGATGAGTATAATAGTTGTTAGTGCCTATGTCGTAAGTGTAATAACAATACAAAATGCACAATTAAAGAAATTGATCATGATATAGTTAAATACGGGTTTAGCGCTTCTTACATGACCTGGGATCACCACGGTGAACCGCCGATAGTAAATCTCATACCTAAAACATATAATGACATGGTTGATTTCTTACACGATGTCCGTATGGAGAATACCCATGAGCCAACCGAAGGACCGAGTGCCACAAATGAGCCAGGCGAAGGTTCTAGTGCTACAAATGAGCCACCTGAGACAAAAAACGAATTAGAAGAGTTACTTGCTAAGGCCGGTGAAAAGCTATATCCTGGTTGTGATAAGTCTACATTGCACTATTTGTCAAAGTTGTTGCACATCAAGGTCTTGTCTAAGTGGACCGATTCTTTATTTGACATACTGCTGAAGTTTCTCAAAACTACGTATCCGAAAGACAATAAAGCCCCTTCGTCACACTATGAAGCTAAGAAGACTTTTAAAAAGATCGGGTTAGGATACGAATCGATTCATGCTTGTATAAATGATTGTTGTTTATTTTGGAAGGAGAACAAGTTTGAAGAGAATTGTCCGGTATGCGGTAAGAGTAGATGGAAAAACAAAAGCACAAAGGGGAAGAATGTTCCTAATAAATTGTTGCGTTACTTTCCTTTGACTCCTAGACTAAGGCGCATGTACAACTCCATACACATTGCAAAGTATATGACTTGACATGCTACAGGAAAATGTAAGGAAGATGGTAAGATGTGTCACCCGGTTGATGGGAAAACATGGAAAGATTTTGATCAAAAGCATAAACAATTTGCACTGGAACCTAGAAACGTACGGTTAGGATTGGCTGTTGATGGTTTCAATCCATTTGGAAACTTGAGTCAAGGTTATAGCATGTGGCCAGTGATATTAACAACATACAATCTGCCTTTGTGGTTATGTATGAAAAAGTCGAATTTGATCTTTAGTATGTTAATTCCTGGCCCTAATCACCCGAGAAGGACATAGATGTATTCTTAAGGCCTTTGGTTGAAGAATTAAAGAGTCTATGAAGTAAAGGGGTGAGGATGAGAGACGATGCTATAGAAACTTACTTCACAATGAAAGCAATGCTTCTATGGACCATAAATGATTACCTGCTCGCAGTTATTTGTCTGGTTGGAGTGGTCAAAGTTACTTAACATGTCTTACATGTAATAAAGATACCCCATCTACTCGTGTGCTAGGAAAAATCGCTTATGCTAGTCATAGAAGACTCCTACCTAAGAACCATCGTTGGAGGAAGGACAAGAACTTCAACGATATGGACGATACGACTGATCCTCCTAAAACCTTTAACAGTGCTAATATCCTTGATCAACTTGCTAGATTTCCTCAAAAAATACCAGGGAAACATCCCGATTTTGGGTTGATCAGTGCGAAGAGAAAACATGATTTAACAGTAGAGTTGAATTGGAGTAAACGATCTACTTTCTACGAGCTCAAGTATTGGTCAGATATTTAATTAAAACATAATCTGGATGTAATGCATATTGAAAAAAATGCATGTGAGAGTTTTATGGGTACATTAATTAATAAACGACAAATCCAAAGACACTCCTAAGGCAAGAAAAGACTTCGAGAAACTAGGCATTCAAAAAGAGTTGTGGCTCACTGATAATGGAAAATGGAAGTTATTAAAGCCTCATCCCCAATACTCTTTTACCAATGAGGACCGACATCGTTTTTTTAGTTCATTAAAAGTGTAAAATTGTCTGATGGTTTTGGATCAAACTTTAAGCCGAAAGTGACCGATAATGATAACATAATGGGGATGAAGTCTCATGACTATCATATAGTGATGCAACGGTTGCTACCGGTTGGAGTTCGAGGGTACTTAGAAGAAAGAATTTCAAGACCAATAATTGAGCTCTGTTCATTCTTGAAGCAACTTTGTTCTCGTAATTTGATGGTGTCTGATATGTTAAAAGCCAAAGAACAATTGATCCAGATTATGTGTACTCTAGAGCAAATATATCCTCTGGCTTTTTTTGACATAATGATTCATTTGGTTATTCATTTACCCAAATAAGCTATTCAAGGTGGCCTGTTTACATGAGATGGATGTATCTAGAAGCTAAAAAATTATGCCAAAAATGAAGCTAAAGCTGAAGGTTCTATAGCAGAAGGTTATGTTGCAGATGAAGCCTTAAACTTTTTGTTCAATGTATCTTGAGGATATAGAGACGAGATTTAATCGTCCTGACAGAAATGGGGACACTCCAATTTCTGACGTTCCAGTTACAAAACATGAGCTTTCTGTGTTTGAGTTCGTATGTTCACTAATTGGTAAACGTACTACTATCACTTTTAACGACAAGGAATACAAGAAAGTAGAATGGTATGTGCTTAACAATAGTCTAGAGATCGCGTCCTACATGATGTAAGTGTTTTTATTATGAACAACATTTTCCTTAAGTTATATTTTCAATGATTATTCTAATACCACAAACACTTACAGTGACTTTTCTATCGAAAATCCTCCAACTCAAGTAAGAAGTGAATTTCCCCGTTGGTTTAAGACAAAGGTAAACTCATTATATATATTACTCTTAGAAAAAATGATTATTACTCGACCTTATTTAGTTTTCTTTTTCATAGATAACTTTTCTGCTATCAGCTGATAAAAGCAGATGTAGTGACTATCTATTAGCTTTGGCACATAGACCAGAAGTGTTTGCAAACTCTTACACCAGTTGCACTGTTAAGGGTGTGAGGTTTACAGTTTACACTCGTGATCAACATTGTAGTACTCAAAACAGCAGAATTTTAACCGATGGGCATGATGGAATGACCTATTATGGTTAGTTGGAAGTAATACTGGAGCTAATTTATACCGGTGGTCGCAACGTGATGATGTTCAGATGTAAATGGTTCGACACTGGAATATCAGGACATAAGTCACGTTGTGTCACTAAGAATAACTTAACCAGTATTTTTATAAGAAATGAACGGTGTAAAGACGACCAATACATTCTGGCTACCCACGCTAATAAAGTATTTTACCTTGAAGACCCGTCTAACAACAAAAACTAGAGGGTCGGCCTCCAGCAAGCGTATCATCAAAAGATCTGGCACCAAGAAGAGATAGAACCAAATGTTATACATGACCAAAATTCATGTGATATTGCATTATCTGCTAATTTAGATAATATTACTCATACACGCTTGAGTAGAGCTGGTCAATCAACAGAAGTTGATAATATCCAAGCTTCTGTTAGCGACGATGATGATTTCATTGTTGATGGAGTAACTGATGATATTGATGGTTTTGAGTCTGATAATAATCAATGTGAAGGAGGTGCCTATTCTCGTGATGAGTGTGATTGATATGAAATTGTTATTTGTAATAAGCACATTGTTGTTATAATGACTTTTGTATGATATTATGTTCATTATTGTTATTGTATTGTATTTCCCGATTTGTATGTATTGTTTGTTGTTATTATGGAATGTGTACTATTTTATACATGGCATTGGTTCCAATACATGGCGGGGATGCGGGTGAAAATGATCAGCCTCCAGGCCCTTCTAGGCGGCCACCACGTGGAGGATGCCAAGGTAATAAATTTTACATGCTTTGATTAATCTTTTAAGTAAACTTGATCACTTGTATTATTTTTACATAAGCATAATTTATTGTGTTATCAATCTTTTTGTTTGAACTTGTAGGCTCGGGCAAGGGTAAAAAGGGACGTGGTAAAACCACGTTAATCGCGTTTAGAAAGCTGTGGGAAGATAACGGGAAGAAACTATTCCCCATCAACTTTGATACGCATGATGGTGAGACGTGGAAGCCTGTTGGCGCATATGCGCACCCGTTTACTACTACTATTTCTCTCAAGATTGGAGACGGAACCAAGATTCCCTTTTACTTTGACACCTGGGCCAAAGTAGAAGACCAGTTCAAGACCGGTATCTAGCCTGAGATTCAGGTATTAATTATCTATTATATAATGTTATGTTATATAAAAGTTACACTTGTATTATAGATCTATTATGACCATTGTGCGCTTGTTAGTCTATATATGATTCTATTTTTGTAAAAATATATACTTTCTAAGTTAAATCTTTTTTAATGTAGACATATTTTGACATGACGCCCCATTTAACCGGACCTAAGCGTAAACATGGAATTTCACGAGTGTATTAAAGATACCGCAAAGGTGTGTTTGGCTGCTGTTAAGACAGTATCCAAACACCCCTTCTGCTACTAAAGGGGTAATTAACACATCTTATCAGCTGCAACTAGGGTCAATCGGGTTCAAAATTATTTTCGGGTCTAAAACACCCTCTTTTGTATGCAACATAGTAGTTGCATAAATGGTAAATATGTTAATGTAATATGTAGCTAAAACCAGTCTTTTGAGTAGTTAAGTGTCATGTTTATGTAAAGTCAGGATACTAGTTTTGGTTAACGAATGCAAGGTCATGTCTCCTTGGTTAGAGATTTTGTAAAACACCAGGTTACATGTACACATCCTTATAAATTAGTAATGAAAGTGTTTTAGTTATGATATAATGTTCCAGATTTTGCAATAGCTTTGTTGTAGTTTAGTCATGTTTGTGGTAAAAAGAACCTTTCCAGGTCTCATGTAATTTGCGACAAAAAGCCTTTTGGTTTTAACTAAAGTTAAAACTATTAAGAAAGAATGATCATGTTCATGGTTTAATTTATAAGGGAAATTAAGCACATGTATGAGTTCTTGTTACAAATTTTCAAGCATTTAGTATCCTCATGTCTGATGTGAATTTTCCTTTTACCAGGTCTTGTTTTAAATTGTGAGCAAGTCCTTTCATGAATTTTAAACATGTCCCCTTTTTATAAAGGTCAAGCTTTTAATGACCCGAACTCGACCGACCCGACCCGATTCACACCCCTAGCTACAACTGCCAAGTAAGTAACGTAACTACTTAAGATTAACTTGTAAGTATGAAATGCCCATTTCTTATGTATTTAGGTTGTAGCCTAGCTATCGGGTAATCGGGTTGGGGATGTTAAACAAAACGAAACCATAATTGTGCAAAACCATAATTATGCAAAACAGAACCAAACCATAATTGTGCAAAACAGAACCAAACCACCCAAATTAGCAATTTGGTTAAGCGGGTTGGGGATGTTAAACCGAATAGAAAAGTTAGGTATAATTTAAAAAGAAAAGACTACGACTATGACCATTATAGATGTAGCGTTTGTTGCTCGCCTACCTTTTATGCGGCTGCCAAGATCTTTATGTGGTTGTTAAAATAGTAGCCAAACACCCCTTAGCAAAAAGGGGTATTGTAGTTCGTTTTTTATTCTTCGAGCTTATTGTTACGATGTCTTTTGCATCCACATACGTATGTTCTTTTGTATAATATTTTTTTTCCACTACACTGAAAGAACTTCAAGACGCCCTGAAGAGCAGCCAAGAGAGCGGGGAGAATGTGCCTGAAAAAGAAATAGTGAAAAAAGTTTTAGGAACACAAAGTGGGCACACCCGTGGAGTGGGTCGAAAGCTTAAAGGGGTCTCAAGTTCCTCTTCGGCTACATCTTCATCTTCAAGCTACTATGGCGGTTCAAAGGCATATACACAAGATGAAATGAAGGGAGGTAGGTCGGATGATCTGCTTCAAAGAAGGATGGAATTAATATACGATATTCAATTTCTTGATCAACTTCATGCGATGGAGTTGGCTCAAAAATCAAAAATAAAGTGGGCAATTGAAGGTGATGAAAACACTCGGTTTTTCCATGGGGTCCTTAATAAAAAACGGAATCAGATGGCTATTCGTGGGGTGTTAGTGGATGGTAAATGGATTGATCAACCTTCTGAGGTTAAAGGGGAATTTTTTAAACATTTTTATGATAGATTCGACAAACCTGTGGATAATAGAATTCCTTTTGAGACGACATTTCCGAAACAGATTTCAAGGGATCAACAAATTGAGTTGGAACGAATGGTGACTAAAGAGGAATTGAAAGTGGCGGTTTGGGATTGCGGGACGAATAAGTCACCTGGACCAGATGGATTTACATTCGGGTTTTTTCGGCATTTTTGGTCAATCTTGGAAGAAGACCAGTTGTATGAGGCTGTGATTCATTTCTTTGTGCATGGAGATATTCCTCCAGGGTGTAATCCCTCGTTTATTACTTTGATCCCAAAAGTTCCGGCTGCCAATATGGTGAAGGACTTTCGTCCAATATGTCTTATTGGTTGTATATATAAGATTATAGCAAAAATTCTAGCGAACAGGTTGGTAGGGATTTTGGACGATATTGTTCATGAGGTACAATCGGCGTTTATTGCTAATCGTCAAATTCTAGATGGGGTTGGGCCGTTTTATAATTAACGCGGGGGCGTCAATGTTTAAAAGTAAAAGAAGCCAATCTCTTATTTTTAAAGTGGATTTTGAAAAACATAACGAATTGTGATTTAAGATTTTAAAGGGGTGTTTGGGTCAAGGGCCAATATGGGTCAAAACTCTATGTAAATTGTTTTGGTTAATCAAGTCAGCCTTGTAAAGCTTTAATTTATTCTTTTTAATCAGCTTAAATAAAAATTTTGCAAGTAATCTTAGTTTAAGGCTTTAGTCAAAAGTGATTTGAAATTTGTGTTCCTTAAACTGTTTGCATTAGCTTCTCAGCTTTGACCTTGATTAGGAATTGGTAAATG
The DNA here is from genome assembly GCA_026074375.1 of Tanacetum coccineum. NCBI lineage: Eukaryota > Viridiplantae > Streptophyta > Magnoliopsida > Asterales > Asteraceae > Tanacetum > Tanacetum coccineum. Next base: position 9,531 of record BQNB010086008.1, on the reverse strand, counting down.
TTGTTTTCTAGCTTGAATAGATCTCATAATGCAGTAGGTATAGATGTGGTAAAGAGTGCATTTGACATTTGAGTTTTTGCCCAAACCTGTCAAGTCTACAAATTTCATTTTTAAGTCTAAAGTCCCATTCTTAACATGTTATATAAAAGTTACACTAGTATTATAGATCTATTATGACAATTGTGCGTTTGTAAAAATATATACTTTGTAACTTAAGTTTTTTGTAAAAATATATACTTTCTAACTTAAGTTTTTTAATGTAGACATATTTTGACATGACGCCCCATTTAACCGGACCTAAGCGTAAACATGCCGAGGATGCTATAGACGCAATATGTGCAGAATGTTACAGGTACCACAAATACAGATTCAAGCGGGATGAATTTGTCAAAAAAGATGGTTACAAGCATCCTGATGTGTTACGAGCAAAGGCTCCGGGAAAGATGCATATTGATGAGTGGAACCGACATATAGATTTCTTCTTGCGACCTAATCAAATGAAGAAGTCGGAAACAAATTCAAAGAACAGGAGCAAGCAACCATATTCGAGTGTACAAGGAACAAGGACAAATGCTGCATCACGATACTCACGTGTAAGTAAAACTTCATATGTTATTGACTCATTCATAGATAAATATATAGAGAAACCTTAGATTGTTATGATATATTTGTTTCATGTCTTAATAGCGAAAAATAGGAACAGATGGTAATCCAGACGAATACCCAAGCCTTGTTTCGGATTTTGGTCTAAATCATATTCGCAAAGCTACAGGAACATACGTGAACGAGGCGGCTGCTACTAAGCATGTAAGTTTCAATTATACGCTTTAAACTATTTGGATATGTCGTGTATGGTGCAAAAGGGTTGTTTGGCTGTATGAAGTTCACGAGTGTATTGATGATACACACCCTTTCTGCTGCAAAGGGGTGTTTGGCTGCTGTTAAGACAGTATCCAAACACCCATTCTGCTGCAAAAAGGGTAATTAACACATCTTATCAGGTGTGCAAAACAGAACCAAACCATAGTTGTGCAAAACAGAACCAAACCACCCAAATTAGCAATCTTGTTAATCGGTTTGAGGATGTTAGACCGAATAGAAAAGTTGGGTATAAATTAAAAAGGAAAGACTACGACTATGACCATTATAGATGTAGACTAAAAAAACCAATGTACGCGTTAACTTAAACTGAATTCAGTTTAAGTACAAATACATAAACTTAAAGCCTCAGTTTCACATGCCTTACTAAGATTAAAAAAGATGGCATAGTAACATTGAAAGTTAGTGTCCCACAGTTTGAATCTTCAATGTGATTCTGAATAGGACCCTGCCTTTTTTTGCTACTTGTTGCTACCTGTATCGCTACATATATCTGTTACATTTTTTTGCTACTTGTTGCTACCTGTATCGCTACATATATCTGTTTCATATCTTCTTGCTAGACAAAAAGTACTACTCATTGTTCATATATGCATGTATAAATATTGTCCCTTATTTTACCTTCTATAATATCATCCTGTTAGTAATACATTGTCTTTTGTAACTGCACATAAAGAACTTCAAGATGCCCTTAAGAGCAACCAAGAGAGCGAGGAGAATGTGCCCGAAAAAGAAGTAGTAAAAAAAGTTTTAGGAACACGAAGTGGGCACACCCGTGGAGTGGGTCGAAAGCTTAAAGGGGTCTCAATTTCCTCTTCGGCTACATCTTCATCTTCAAGCTACTATGGCGGTTTAAAGGCGTATACACAAGATGAAGTGAATGATCTAATTGAAACGGAAGGTAAAAAACTTGGTAAAAAGATTGCTAGTTCTTTTAACAAGAAACTTGAGAACCTGTTGACACAATTAGCCGATAAAGGTATACCTTTGGATAAAACCCCCCTGGTTGGCGAAGAAGATGAAGAATACGAAGAAAGTGATGATGAAGAAATGGAGGTTCTAGATGAAGATGACGAAATTAATGATGGAAGCTAGGTGTTATATACTCGGTAAAATTATTTAGGCTATAAGTATCGCCATGTTTTGGTAAAACGATTTAGGCTACAAGTATTGTAGTGCTTTGGTAAAATGAATTAGGTTACAAGTATAGTAGCGTTTTGGTATGTGTATGGTTAAATGATGTAGGATTTTTTGACGATATTTATGCTAATATGAAATATGTTGTTGCTATTTGTGATTGTATGTTACTGATCTGGAAAAACGCCTGGGAAAAACCTGAAAAACGGCAGGTCAGCAGCAAAAACAGCAGCTGCATTGTTGAAACTGATGACCCTTTAGCCACGACTTATCGTGGCTAAATATATGTGTGATATTGTATATTGAGAACCTTTAGCCACGGCTAATCGTTGCTAAAAATGCAAAAAATAAAGTATAATAAAACTATAGTCACGATACGGCGTGACTAAAAGTTAAGTGATATTTTAACTGACAAACTTTAACCACGACGTGACGTGGCTACAATTTTAACAACAAAACCATTTTTATTTTTAGCCACGCTTTAGTCGTGACTAAAGGTTTATTATTAATTTAATCCCTATTTTTTCTGATATATTTTTTGTCACAACTGTCGTGGCTAAAATTGCGTTGACCATCGTGGCTAAAATGGTCGTGACTATATTGTCGAACGGATCGTGACTAAAAGTTATTAGGCACGAGCGTATAGCCACGGCAAAATAGCCACGATTTGTCGTGACTATAAAGCTATTGCCACGCGTTTCTTACTTTTAGCCACGAATTTAGGTCGTGGCTAAAAGCCTCGATTCTTGTAGTGAAAGGTATTATGTCATGTTTAAAGAGTTATGATAATAGTCATTCTCATACACATTGTTTTTTTATAAACTAAGAATAAGATGTGATTTGGCATTAAGAAATATACATGCACATCATAAAAGTTATTACGTGGATTCATGTATAAAATAAGAACCATTCATGATTAAACCAAGATCATAAGTCTTATTTATCAATGGTGCTTAACTACGTAACAGTAAGCACATTGATGTATTCAATGAATTAAACTACAAAACAAGAAACGTGTGGATGGCTATATAATTCATATAAGCAACATAATCAAGAATTCTTATATATTAATTAGTTGGTAATCATGTAGATCATTTGACATGGTAACAAACTGGGACTTCTTCTGGGTGTTTAAGATTAGTTTAAGGTACGAATATGTCTACTCTCTCTTTAAGCTTTAGTTGTTCGTACGGATATTCTTTACCTTTTCTCCTTAGTATTGTTATGATTAATGGTTCTTCCATTTGCGTTGATTATTCGTACGGATAAGTTGGATTTGATGGACTAGTACACCACATCTACACTATAAGTTGTTTATAAGTTGGATTTTGGATCCGTGGCCATCATAGAAGACCTTTATGTTATAGACTTTGGATTTTGGATCCGTGGCCATCATATAAGTGTGACATTTTTCCGTTCTCGGGTGGGGTGTTACAACATTACAGATGCAGAAAAGGTTCATGCTATTGAAAAACACAACCAATAATTATAAACGTTTGAGACAGTGTAATATTGTAATCACAAAATTTGCATAATCCTAATGACTTTTTTTATTTATAGTCATTTATATTATAATACTATATTAAATACCAGAAATCAGGAACAGAGCCACAATAATATGCTTCGTGGGTCGAGGATCGACCCGCCTGAACCCGGTGACCCTGCCTGAAACCGCCGCTCTCGCCTGAAAACCCGGCAAACCCAGTTGAAACCCAACCCAAATATAATAAATGTTACTAATTGCTGTCTCTCACCTTTTCTCTCACTTCCAACCCACGTAATACATCTACGTAGGGGTTACGTGTTTACACCTAGCAAAATCTCTCTTAATTTTTTTTCTCTCTTTAAAAACATATCTTACCGATCTTTTACTGCTCTCTCTCTCCCTCTCTCTCTAAAAGAACACGAGGTTTGTGGTCTATTGGCGCAAATCATCATGTATTTTTTTCCTACTTTATGTGTTTTGATAATCTATGATTTGTGTAACATAAAATTAGGGGTTATGGTTTTTACGTTTTGATAGGTTGGTATTTAATTAGTAAAGATTTGAAATAAACCTTGAAATAATGTTTGAAATAGATCCACGAACCAAGATGGAGAAGAACAATGATGTTGAACGGTTCCAATATTTTTTGGTTGGTGGAAATTTGATGGTGATTTTGGTTGAATGCTTTAGTAGCTGAGGTTTTGTTATTAAAAAATTTTGTTGGTTTTGTTTAAGCAATTGTTGGTTTAATTGATGTTTAGGAGGTCCGTGAATGACCAACATTGTTGGTTTCGATAACAAGTGATTCAAGATTGGGTATGTTTCTTTAGGGTGAGGTTAGTTATTGTTTCTATTTTTATTAAAAAAATTATGGTGTTTGGTGTTTAAAATTCGAGTATTGACTGGTTGTTACAAAATAATTATAAAAAAACTGTTTTTTAAAGCTACGGTGGATAAGCCCAAAAAATAAGCAAATAACCCTAACATTATGTTTAATCAACCACCTTTTCCAGCTTATTTTTTGCTGCAATAATTAACGACACTAGAACCACTTGCTTTAAGCTACAATACATAAAACATATGTACGCCTCTCTTACGGTTAGTGTTGCCCTTATAGTACTTTGTGCTCATTATTAGTCTCTTCATACATTGTTGTTAGGAATTATATGGTGAAAGCGGAATAATTACCAATGAACTGTTTACATGGTTTGCCAGTATAGTATGATTTATTTTGTCGATTGCCACCTGACAACTGGTCACTTTGTCAACGCACCAACCCTATAATACATGTTGGAACTAGCTCTAATTTTTTCCCCGTTGCTGGAACTCATTATGACCCTGAAACTATCAACGGTGCAGGAATGGTTGTAGCCAGTAGCAGGGTTCCTCCACAGAATGCAGGACTGGATTCTTTATGGCTTGGAGGTTAGTTGTTGTTATTTCAAGTTGTTATGTGGTTTCTTCATTTCAATTTTTCATTTATTGTTTGTGGATTTACATCATTTTTGTAACTTTGTTTGTGTTGCAGGTTTTAGTCAACCGCTAGTTCCGAACATGGTTTCGAACCAATGTTTGCAAGGCTAGATTCAGTTTCCTCCTTTGGTCAGTCCCGATGTGGACGCTGGAAATGAACCGCCTGCCAATCGCAAGCACGAAGGTTTGTGGTCATCTTTTGGGTTTTGTGTTTCAACAATTTTTTTCAATGGTTTCTTAAGTGTCTTAAATTCCATTTTTTTCTTCAGGAACTGTTCCGGAATTGATTGAATTTTCATCAAGTAGTCGGAAGCGTAGAAGGCCGATACAACAAAACGATATGGGTTCCCAAAGGTGCCCCGTATCAAATGAACAGAATGTTATGGGCCGTGTTGGGGCTGATTGTGCAGGCGATGTTATGGACACCTGTAGCCTGACACAATAGGTTTCAAGTGCTACAATCACGCAGTCTACTTCTGATGCTTTTGAGAGTGAGTTATTTTGGGTTTTAAACCAATTCTTTTTCAAATTCTTATTCATTGTTGTTTTTTTCACATCATTGCGTCATTAATTTTGGTTTTTTAGCTGACTTAAAATGCATTTTTCCTTCAGGAACTATTGCGAAATTGATTTGAATCTTCGTCAAGTAGTGGGCAGCGTAGAATGCAGATACAGCTGGAACCAGGTGGGTTGTGTCGTGTCTCAAATGCAAGGATTGTTAGGGATCATGTTGGGTCCGATTGTACAAATGATGTTGCACCCGCCGCTAGCCTCGTACAACAGGATTCGAGTGTCATAGGCGTGCATTCCAACTTAAATGCTCCTCAAAGTGAGTTTCTTTGGGTTTTTGAGCCAATTCTTTTTAGACTCTTATTCATTGTTGTTGGTGGTCTTTTTACACCTTTTTTTTTGACAATTTGCATACATGTGTAGGAACACTGACACCGGTACAAGGCGACGTAAAAGACCAACCTATGAAAACCAAGCTGGATCGGGATTACGCGTAACGTGTAGTCACGCAGTGTACGAAGATGTGGTGGGGCTGACTGACCATTTTACAAAGTACCCGGCGAACACGCTGCAAGACAGCCAGTTAGTATGAGCGACGAGGGATCTAGCTCTATTCAGAATGAAGGTAACTGTTATTTTTTGTGTTTGTTTTTAAGCTCTAACATTTTATTTAACAAGTGTGTTCTCACTTTAAGACTTGCCACACACAGTTTAATTATGTTTTTAAAAACCCTTGAATGTAGGTATAACATCGGCTTACGCTGATTTAGGATCTGATTTCCACCAGCAAAATCAAG
>BQNB010086007.1:0-28308 GCA_026074375.1 Tanacetum coccineum | reverse complement strand
GGGTTTAAGTTAGGGAGGGAAAAAGTGTTTAAATGTTGTGCATTTAGTGCTTGTAAGTTGTGCTAGAAAGGTGTTACAAAATCCATTAAGAAATTGAGGGGGGGAATGGTAAATTCAAATGCTATGCATAATCGGATTGTAGATTATGCTTCATAGAGTTTTACATTAGTTTTAGAAGGAAAAACATATTTAAAAGTTATGCATTGTACACTTGTACACATGCCTTAAAAGCTTGTACATTTATTTTGTATGTAAACATTACATATAGTTAGAGTTTTTGTTATAAACGTTAACGTTTAAAATCCGTTTTGATAAAACGATATGGAAAGTACGTTAAATAGATAACGTATGGATTTTAGAACATATTACTTGACATATTAGAATGTTTACTTGACATAAACGTTGATGGAATTGGTATTGGTGGTTGTGTGATCACGTTTACTTTTGTAATGTATGCTACGTTACATTATGGATGGAATAAAGAAAAAATCTTTCCATGAAAATGGTTGCATCTAATTTAATATATGGAAATTACACTGAGGAAAATTGCATCTGATTTAATAGATGGATAATTACATAGGAGAACCCTTCCATCGGCTAACTCTACCTCGTAGCTGGTATCTATTTTAACCGGATCGATATCAAGCATGGAACTAAAACTAGTATCCACAAAACTCATATCGGAACCCGAATTAAATAAAATAGAAGCATAGCAGTTATTGAGTAGAAACGTACCCGTAACCACATTTGGACCTTACGGCTCAGCATCCTTAATCACATAAGCTTGGCCACGAGCTTCTCCAACTTCCTCTTGCTTAACCTTCTTTGGGAATCTATTCCTCGTATGACCTTGCTCACCACAATCATAACAAGTCCAAATAGGCTGAGCGTTTGCACCCGTGGCAACATTCTTTTCCTTGCAATACCTCACTTTATGCCCAATCTTTCCCTACTTTTGGCACTTGATCGTACATTGACCAACATGGCGAGTAAAACAACGTTCATACACAGGAAGTGATCCAGAAGACACCTTTCCCTCATTCGGAGCAGTAGTCATAGCTCGCGTGTTCCCTTGCTTTTGATTATTCTGCGAAGATTGGTGTGAGTTTTCCTTGTGGTTGCTCTTACCATTACTGTTCCCACTTTGAAAGTTCTCCCACTTTCGCTTATTTCCTTCAAGAATCCTTTTATTCCTAGCTTGCAACTTTTGTTCCATCAACTTATGTGCCATACGCACAGCTTTATTCAAATCGGTAGGCTTAGAAGAAGTAACTTCACCCTTAATGTTATCAGACAATCCTCGAATGTAAGCCTCAATTTTTGCACTTTCCGGCTCGACCATTCTTGGACACATCAAAGCTAACTCATTAAATCTTTGAGTATAATCCACAATGTTATACTCCTTGAACTTCAGGTTCCACAACTCGTTTTTCATTCTCTGCAGTTCTTTAGCGGGACAAAACTCTGTTGTCATCAATTTCTTCATCTTAGTCCACCCCATTTGGTTAACAACATCTAGTCCCAAAATTATGACTTTAGAGTTCCACCAAGTCAGTGCAGGTCCTCGCAGTGTAGCAGCAACAAACTTAACTTTCTTATCTTATGCACACTCGCTTATCCCAAAAGTCATTTCCGTTTTTCAAACCATCTCTTAAGCTCAACAGCTCCTTCGGTACCACGAAAATTATCAGGGTTACACTTCATGAATCCAGCAAAAGTGCATTCTTGAACAACAGGTGCGGTAACTTGACCCCTAGCTTGTCCAGATCCACTAGCATCATTTCTGACATTCGCTTGTCTTACCCGCTCAGTAGTGATAGCGGCATTGACACTTTCTTTGATCATTCGCTGAATGGCAGCTTGAGTCAAAGGTGCAGACTTTGGAGGCATGATTCTGTCATGTTACACTGAAAACAACTTGATAAGCATTCATAACATGATATACTCATAACATGGTACAAAGACAAATCAATCATAACCATAGTCACACAACATCAAGTAGTAATAAAAAGATAGTCATTCATCATTCATCACAAAAGAGTTAATACATAGTTGCATTGTGTCACAAAATGATACAAATCGTGACAACCAATAGCATCAAGTCTACTAACTGAGGATTCAGTTTAATGATTACATAATAAAGATAATACTAATGAAACTAAATTACTAAGAGTCACGAGGGGATCCCCGCGGTTCAGATGATGGACTCTCCTCATCTTTAACTGGAGTATCGATAGCCTCATTCGGTCTTTTTTCAAACATAAATCCCCTATGAATCATCTCTCGGTAGAACTCATGAACTTGAACTCTAGTACAATAGATATCTCTCTCGACCCGTTCGTTCTATATACGAAGAAGTGTGTTGTTAAACCTTGCTTCTTCCAGTTCCTTCTTCAATTTCTTACATTCAGATATTTCTTCAGCATTACCAAGCTTTCTAACCAGATTTTCGATTGCAACCGCTCCTTCTTCCATAGTAGATCGCATGTCATTACCCAAATCCACAATCAACTTACCGTAATACTTATCTTTTGTTTTCCCCTTCTTCTCTACCAATGCATGCGTCATCTCGCGACCACACACTTGTAGATCCCAATGATAGATATTTCAGCCTATTAGTAAGGTGGTAGATGACTTGTATAAATACAACTCAGTCTACAAGAGAGGCTCTGAAATGATCACTAGTGTCTAAGCGGAATATAAACACAAGTGCTAAGAAGAACAATAATTATAAGGACACGATCGTTTCTAATAATTGGATTTCACTAACTATATGAAATGTGTTCTGAAGGTGTACATTTCACTATGCCATAGGGTCTTTTTATACTTGTAGGAAACCCTAATAGCTTAATACCTAAACGTATATAAAAGGTATGCATATCATTTCCTAATATAACTCACGCATATCCTAACTAACTATTACATTTGTACTACTCGGACTAACTATAACATTACCAGTAGTAACCATTATTGTACTACCAGTACTAATGACAATATTACACTACCAGGAGTAACTAATATGCTACCAGTAGTAATGACTATATCTACCAGTAGTAACTATGAATACAATATTCCTAACAATCTCGAACTTGGAATTTAAAAGGCTTTCGCCTTACATTGGCATAACTCCTTTGTTGGTCTCTTGTAGCTTGCAAGCATTGTTGGATTTGTACTATCTTTTTGTTGGTTTCATGGATTATCTCTGGTCTTGTAAATTGGACATCTCCAACTTCGGCCCAGCAAACAGGTGCCTTGAATGGTGCTGTCTTAATACTGGCATGGTAACTGTTATTGTAGGAAAATTCTACTAGTGGTAACTGTCTCTCCCATCCTTTTCTAAAATCTATAACACAGGCTCAAAGAATGTCTTCGAGTGTTTGGATGGTTCTCTTACTTTGTCCATCAGTCTAAGGATGATATGCCGTACTCATGTCTAATTCAGTACCTAAAGCACTTTGCATTGACTGCCAGAATCTGGATGTGAAATGACTGTCACGATCTGAGATGATGGATATTGGCACTCCATGTCATGAAACTATCTCCTTTATATATAACCTTGTAAGGGTCTCCATACTATCTATCTCTCTGGTAGGTAAGAAATGCGCTGATTTGGTAAGGCGGTCTACAATGACCCAAATTGTGTCATGTCCGCTTGATGTTTTGGGTAGTTTTGTAACGATGTCAATCGTTATTCTTTCCCATTTTCATATAGGAATCTCTAGTTGTATCAGTAAGCCGGATGTCTTCTGACATTCTGCTTTAACTCTAAATCATGTCAAACATTTGCCAACATATTCAGCGATGATTGCCTTCATGTTAGGCCACCAATAGAGTTTCTTTAGATCCTGATACATCTTGTCAGAACATAGGTGGATGAAATACTTTGATTTATGGGATTCATGCATGATCAAGTCCCTTAAATTACCAAAGAGTGGTAACAACCTTCGATTCTTGATACATTGAGTTCCATTAGGATGTACTTCAAATGCTTTGTCCATTCCTTGTAAATTCTTAGCTTTGATGTTTTCTTCTTTGATCGCCTCGGTTTGGGCTTCGAGGATTTGTGATGGTAATTTTGGGTGAAGGGTCATGACTAATGCTCTAACTCGGAGTGGTTTGATTCGTTCCTTTCGGCTTAAGGCATCCGCTACAACATTTTCCTTCCCAGGATGGTAACGAATCTCACAATCGTAATCTGTGAGTAATTCTAACCAATGGCGTTGTCTCATGTTCAACTCTTTCTGATCAAGGATATGCTGAAGACTTTTATGATCAGTGAACACAGTACACTTTGTGCCATACAGATAGTGTCTCTAAATTTTAAGAGCGAACACTACTGCTCCTAATTCAAGGTCGTGTGTGGTATAGTTCTCTTCATGAGGCTTGAGTTGTCGAGATGCATATGCAATAACTTTTTCTCTTTGCATTAACACCGCTCCTAAACCTTGATGGGATGCGTCACAATAAACAACAAAATCATCGTTTCCTTCTGGTAATGCTAAGATTGGAGCTTCACACAATTTTTGTTTTAGCAGTTGGAAGGCTGACTCTTGGTTTTCTCCCCAGATATACTTCTTGTTTTTCTGGGTTAATTCAGTCAAAGACTTTGCAATCTTCGAAAAACCTTCGATGAATCTCCGATAGTAGCCGGCGAGTCCTAAGAATTGGCGTACTTCTGTGGGTGTGGTAGGAGATGCCCAATTCTTAACTGCTTCAATCTTGGCGGGGTCAACGTGAATTCCTTGACTGTCAATCACGTGCCCGAGAAATTGCACGATACTGATCCAGAAATCACATTTGGAGAACTTGGCATATAATTTCTCCTTTTTGAGTAATTCCAAGATTATTCTCAGGTGATCTGCGTGTTCTTCTTTGTTACGGGAGTAGATAAGAATATCATCAATGAACACTATCACAAATTTATCCAAGTATGGTTTACACACACGGTTCATGAGATCCATGAACACAACAGGCGCGTTAGTTAAACCAAATGGCATCACTTGGAATTCATAGTGTCCGTACCATGTTCTGAAAGCAGTCTTGGGAATATCTTCATCCCTGACTCTCAGTTGGTGATAGCCTGATCTTAAGTCAATCTTTGAGTAAACACTCGAACCTTGAAGTTGGTCGAATAAATCATCGATCCTGGGTAATGGGTAACGATTCTTTACGGTAAGTTTATTCAACTCCCGGTAATCGATACACATTCTGAAAGATCCGTCTTTCTTTTTAACAAATAAGATAGGAGCTCTCCAAGGCGAAGTACTTGGTCAGATAAAACCTCGATCTGCTAATTCTTGTAGTTGGTTAGATAGTTCCTGCATTTCTGAAGGAGCTAATCTGTAAGGTGCTGGGGCTACTGGTGCCGCTCCTGGAATTAAATCTATTTGGAATTCTATTTGGCGAACCAGAGGAAGGCCAGGTAGATTTTCAAGAAAGACTTCCGGAAATTTTCTGACTACCGGTATATCTTCTAGTCGTTTTCCGTCTGACTTCTTCTCCATTACTTGGGCTACGAAAGCTTGATATCCCCTGGACATATATCTTTCGGTTTTAATACAGGATATGAGGCTTAGTCAGGTTTTACTTCGATCACCTCGGATGATCAAAGTTTCACCAGCGATTAGGACGTGGACGACTTTCTCATCACAAATAATTCTAGCATGATACTTGGATAACCAATCCATACCAATGATGACGTCAAAACTACCAAGTTTAATCGGCATAAGATCAATTTTGAAAGTTTGGTTTAAGTATATCAGGGTGCAACCCTGGATAACGGTATTAGTGCCTACTAGGTTTCCATTGGCCATTTCAATGTCGTAAGTGGTATCTAGTGTAAATGGTGGGATATTAAGCATAGAAGCAAGAGATATGGATACAAAACTTTTATCAGCTCCTGAATCAAATAATACTCTAGCTAGATGTTGGTTTAGAAGGAACATACCCATGACTACGTTTGGGTCTTGGTGAGCATTCTTGTCCCTCAGCATGTATGCTCTCCCATGGGCATTGTTGTTTGCTTTTAGGCACTGATGTCTGTAATGTCCTCTCTCTCTACAGGCATGACAAGTTACTAACACTGGCTGTAAGTTGCTTATAGTGGCTGGCCCCTTGTTTTTGTAGTTCCTGGTCTGGTGACCTACCTTGTTACAAGTCTGATACTTGACAGTGCAAGGTCCTGTGTGATGCAGGGAGCATCTTTTACACAAGGGAAGGCTTCTAACATACCTATTGTTCTCAGTTAGGGTGGCAGCATAAGCCCTGGCAGTTTCTTGCCTTTTATTCTGCTGTTGGTGGTGATCATTGTTGCGGTTGTTATTGTTGTTGTTGTTACGGTTGTTTTGGTAGTTGTTGTTGGTGAAGGTTCTTCTATCATCAAACTTTCATTTGTGATCAGTGGTTCCTGGCACAGAATTGTGCTTTGATACCTGATCCATTAACCTTTGGGTTATGGTAATGGCTTCCTCTAAAGTTTGAGGCTTTGAAGCGGTAACATTTTCTTCAATACTTCTGGGTAATCCCCCGATGAAGACTTCCATAAGTTTCTCAGAATTTGGCACCATAGTTGGGCATAAAACTGCTAATTCCTAGAAACTTCTAATGTAAGTCTTGAGATCATTCCCTTTTACAGTCAGATTGTAAAATTCATCTTCCATTTTCTTGATCTCAGTTCGGGGATAATACTTCTTTATTAAGAGCTTTTTAAATTCAGACCAGGTGATTTTGTAAGCTTCCTTTATTCCAATAGACTAGGCGAATGAATTCCACTAGGATAAAGCTTCTTCAGTTAGAGTACCAGTAGCAAATTTCACTTTGCAGTCCTCGGTACAGTTGCTATGGAAAAATACTAATTCAGTTCGTTCAAACCAGCGGATGAGACCAACAGCGCCTTCTGTACCTTTGAAATTGAAAGGTTGGCAGCTCATAAACTCTTTGTAGCTACATTTTCTTGCTACAGGAATTTCTCTTGGTCCGGTGTTCCTAGTGGTATTGTTAGTATTTGCCATGGTAGCAGCTTGTGCTTCCAGAGCTATGGAAACACTATCAGCAACTAGTTTCTTGATGGCGGCCTGAGTCATGGGTGGTGTTGCAGATGTTTATGTCCTCTTAGAAGCCATTCTATCAACATTTACAAGACAACACAAAATAAGAATATATCATTGTATGGATTCTTATTTGGTACAAGTTCCAGCAAAGAAATACACATTCTTTGATATTACATTGAAGGATATAACGGGAATTTTTTGGAATGGACACTCTAACAAGCATCTAATCTCATTAGGTTTCTCGAAGACTGGTTCACTTCTCAGTGGTTTCAGTATGATCCATAACGAGTTATCTAACTCTGCAAAGATAGACTCATCTGGAAGTCTTAGATTCCAAAAAATTTTATGCTCAATGTCTTAATCATATCCATGATACCTGGGTATAAAGGTTTAAGAAAACTAGGTGGTAAGAGAGCTATAGTAACCTAGATACATAAAGATACGATACATCACACTACAGAATATAGGATAGAAAACCACGACATACATAAATCGATATCATAAAACAACGAGGTATAATGGAATCACCACTGTATTAAGTCATAAACAACTTGTCTACATATTTTACATAGTCAAAATTTGACAAGTGTCATAATTTATGCCACACATCTAGTGGTTGGATTCTAACAAAAGCTATAAATGATAAGGATCTAGTCTAGTAGTCTGGTGGTCCTCCCTTGCGGTTTTTAAGCTCATGGATCTTGTCAAGAAGACTCTTCATATCTGATTGGTGGCGAATATGTATATCTTCGATGAGTGTATTTAGAGTAGAATTCCTGACGCGAGCAAGAACAATCTCGTCATCATGCCTTATTTGCTCTCTCTGAAATCCATAAATCTGGGTACGGGCTTCTTGAAGTTCGATTTCTATTTCGTCAAAATCTTGCTGTATGATTACTCGACCATTACCAAGACCTTCTATCTTATCTTCCATGTGCTCAATGCGCTCAAGAGGGAGCTCATCTAAGTGATTTAAAATAGTCTCGATCTGTTCCTCATAACGCTCCAAACTCATCTTATGAGAACTCTCTCTAATCTCAAATACTTGAGGTAGGGCAGAAGTAGAGGAGGATGATCGGGAACGGGCTTATTTCCGAGATGGCAAAATCTCCTCGGGAAGAAAGAAATCTCAGGGATCAAATAGTGGTGATAGTAATAACATTGAAGATGGAGGCAAAACAATTGGTGGAGCAATAGGAGCTCGTAGTGGTGGAATAGTTTATTCATCATTAGTAGCATTATATGCTTGCATGACCTTTATATATGGATCATTGTGGAAAGGTGAGATGGCTAGCGAGGCCAAAAGATCCTTAGATAAATCCTCTAAAGGATTAGAAGAAGTGTTTCCCGGTGAGGCTGGGGAATAATCCGGTGAAGCCGGGATATAGTCAGGAGTAGTTGTAGAGGAAAAAGCATCATCAACATTGGAATTAGATAGGACGATAATAGGATGGGTGGATGTAGACATAATTCTGTAATAACCCAGTGTAAATAACATAAGTTATTTATATATAATTAATAGTTATGTATCTTTACATACTATTCAGGAAATGTAGTTGCACAGAGGACTTTCTTGGATGGAAAAGGGTTATAGTTTAGGTTTTAACCTTGTTCTCTATAACCTCGGCTCTTGATACCAATCTGTAACACCCCGATAATTCACATAGCAGCGGAAGCTAAATTGGGGGTATTAATTTATGAATGAACAGTCATAATCATAGAAAATGACTCAAAAGAGACGTTTTGGAAAATTTAGTTATCATTCAATAATATATCAGAGTTTTACAAAAAAGAGGTCCCAAAATACATTTAAAACATAACGGTTGAAAGATAACAAGTTTGGACGCCTTCAAATCCATGCCACTCTGTGCCTTAAACTGCTTAGTTACCTGAGATAAACATGCTAAAAAGGTCAACATAAAGGTTGAGTGAAATTCATAGGTTTGTAATGAAATGGTTGAATACAAGTCATTATAAGTGGTAATAATTGCACAATTACAATTATCATGGAAAACATTATTATTGCCCTAAGTTTATGACACCAACAAGTTAACATGGAAATCACCTCGGTGACATTATTGAGGAACAAATGTCCTCTTGGAAAGGTAACTTGTCAAAGTTACCTATTATTCTCAAATATAATGCGTTTGATTACCTCATGTACATGTAAACACAAACGGGATTCGTCAACCCCAATATATCTATCTACAATATTCGCGTTCACTCGCAAGTGATTAATGGTTCATGATTAAATGATATTGGCAGTAAAGGTAAACCTAGGCAATAATATATCAGGATAGCATACAGTTAGAAAATACTTGTATCCATGGTTTATAGCATGTATCCCCCTACGGGATTTGTAAAAACATATAAAGGTGGGACTATGAACTCACCTTGATAAGGTAGTTGGTTGATTTGAAATTTAATTCAAATGGAAGTAAACAGCCTCGTCACGCAACCTAGGGTAATATGTCAAGTCTTAGTTTGATTGTTTCAAAACTTTATTTCATACATTTTAATGTAAATGATTTTGGTTTATTAGTTTATGAAAACATCGTATCACTGTTCGGGCTATCATAATCCATAGGTCATGTAGTAAACATTTGAGGAGCTAGGACACTTTAAATCGTAAATCCAGCAACTCGTCAAAATGTCTACTCAAATGAAAGCCCCTCACATGAAATTCCCTAGTAACGTGATACGTTATAGTTTAAATTATAGGTTTTTATCTTTTTAAGTTTCTTCAAAAGCTAGGTGATGATAAATTATGTTAAATATATAACATAATTGATTTTATATGTTTCGATCGACGAATGATAACGACAAATGTGTCGGGCTTTAATAAAATCGAGTCGTATAATATTTAAATATATTTTTATAATTAATATAAAAATATTTCATTTTATACCTTTAAGAATATGAAAATGACAATATATACCCTTGGTATATATTAATTTACACTTTTACCCCTTTAATTATATTTTAAACATTTAACCCTTAACTTAGAAATATGGCAAAACAGGCGCTTGTGGTTTTAAGTTTAGGTAATTACACTTTTGGCCTGAAAGTTTAATAGTTTCAAAATGTTCTGATATATACCCTCATGCATAAAATGATTTGCGTTTCTAGTCCAAAATCCATATACTTTGTATTTTTGATCTCAAAATTAATTTGCAGCTTATAGCTTATTACTATAAGCTAAAATAAATTAGTTTTACGAGCTTGTAGCTTATGAAAAGAGCTTATGAGCTTAAAAATCCAAAATGGGCACGTTTGGTTTAGAAACAATAACCCGATGGGTTAGGGCTTTTAGGATTAGTTTTAATGATTATAAAACTGATAAGTTAGCTTATTAGAATAGCTTATAAAATCAGCTTATGGCTTTTAGCTTATAGGGTTTACGAATAGAGCTTATTAGGGTTTTAAGGGTGCGTTTGGTTTAGGAAAACCAAATGAGTAAGCTTTAGGGTTTAAGGGCTTATTTCATGTGATCATAAGGATGTATAGGAGCTTATATATAATCTAAAACACTATAAAAGCTATTGAGAACTAGTATTAAAAGCTTACTTACACGAATGTTTGAATGGGGTCCGAAATGAGCCAAATATATACCCAAAACTTTAGGAGAAGAATCAAGAGCTTTTTTCATTCTTAACCTTGGCTGCTACTTAGCTTAATCATCCTTACGTATCTTCCTAGGGACATGGCCTAGAGCATTAGTTTCTAAGGTATTTTGAGTTGGATGGGTGAATTAAGAATGTGTGCATGTATGCGTGTATATATAGGGTAAAGGAAGAAGTGGTGGCTAAGTTGTGTGGAGTGGTGGCCAAGTTGAGTAGAGTGGTGGCCAAGTTGAGTGGAGTGGTGGCCAAGGGAAACTAGGAACATAGGTTAGCAAGGTGTTAGGAGGTGGAGAGGGTGTGGTTTACCAAAGGTGTGACGAGTAGGGTTTTCTTGGGGAACAAGGTGCAAGTTGATGACCAAGTTGCATGTGTGCAAGCCCTAGTGGAGAACAAGAAGTCCTAGGAAAGGTGGGTAGGCATGGTGGTGACTCATGAAAGGTGGGTAGCTTGGTTAGAACTTGGTTCGACCTGTTCAGAGGTGTTATGGGATTCATTAGGGTTTTCAGGTTTTAGGGTTAGGGTTAGACAAGCTATGGGCTGAGATAGAGGGAAACTATGGTTCAAATGCGATGCCTTAATAAAGCTTGGTATTGTAGTGCTAGAGAAAGTGGTATGAAAACTATTAAATAAAATTGGAGGGAAAAGCATATTTTTAATATGGTAGCATTATCGTTGTATGTACTTTATTCTTAAGGAGTTGTACATTGGTTTTTTGAGGAAAAGATATTCAAAGGTTTATGCAATGTAACCTTGTACACAAACCTTATAAGCTTGTACCTTTATTTTGAATGTAAACATTAAATATAGTTAGGGTTTTGTTATAAACGTTAACGTATAAATCCGTTTTGTATTAAATGTTATGAAAGGTACGTTAAATAGATAACATATGGTAAAAATGGAGTTTAAAACATATTGCTTGACATATTATAATGTTTACTTGCTATAAACGTTGATGAAATTAGCATTGGTAGGTTGCGTGAGCTCGTTTACTTTTGTAATGTAAGTTACGTTACATTATGGATGGAATAAAGGAAAAATCTTTCCATGAAAATGGTTGCATCTAATTTAATAGATGGAAATTACACTGAGGAAAATTGCATCTAATTTAATAGATGGATAATTACATAGAGGAAAATTGTGGGTTGTTATAAGGTTCAACAAGAATATATAAACATGTTTTAGGTTTCCTTATTCTCTACAAGTTAGTTTGAATAGGATTCCAAAAAGCACTATATCAGTTGTCTTAATGCCTTTCACATTATGCCCAATTAGGTTGCCCTTTAGATGATTAGATCTTATTCAAACATGCTAAATGCGTTAATGAGTATAATCATTAAAATGATATCACAACATGAATCAAGCTTAAGTATTCAATAATCAAAGGCCTTATTGTGTATTATATATAAAATTGGTTATATATATAAACTATATTAGTCAAATCTTAGCAGAAACATGAATACTACACAAGCTCAACAGAAAGCCCTTATGATGCTCTTGTTGCCCCTGCAGACCGTCTTGAGTTCAGGAAATGCAACTTAAGACTCAAAACAGACATCAAACCAAAAGAAGCTATATTTCAAGTGGTGTTGGATGCTCTTGCTCTCACTCCCTTCTACCATGCATTCCTAATCACTACAGAAGTTCTTGCCATTTATATGAAAGAATTTTAGGCTACAGTTTTCGTTCATAGGTCATCCATCAAATTCATGATAAACAAGAAGAAAGTCTCTTTTGATGTTGAAATGTTCAGAGAAATTCTCCAGTTTTGCCCTAAAATTCCAAGACAAGAATTTGAAGACCTCCCATTGGAACATGATATCTTCTCTTTCATTAGAGATCTTGGGCACGCTTGAGACATCAAATACCTCACTGGTGTGAGTGTTGACTACTTACACCATCCATGGAGAGCATTTGCTACCATCATCAACAAGTGCTTAAGTGGCAAAGAAACTGGAATTGACAAGATTTGTCTGTCTTATGCTCAAATCCTCTAGGGTATGTTTTACAAGAAGATCATCGAGTATGTGTATCTACTCTAGGAAGATTTCCTATTTCAGATTGAAAAAAAAGATGCTAAGAAGACAAAAAAGATGTAATATCCCAGATTCACAAAGATCATCATTGATTACTTCATGTCAAAGGATCGGTCTATTTCAAGAAGGAACAAGATGTTTTGGCACATTGCTCGAGATGACACCATGTTTACTGCTATGAGATGTATCTCCAGACATGAAGATACTTAAGTATATGGTATCATTCTTCCAAAGGACTTAACAAACTAAGTAATGTTGGAATACAAAGCTTACAAGACATACTATGCTTTTGCTTCTGGAGAGAAAACTCCAAAACCAAAATACGTTCAAAAGAAAGTTGATTCTGTCACATCTCCCAAGTAGAAGCCTGTTCAAGCTACTAAAGGTACCAGACTCAAGACAAAAGCTAAGGTGGCTAAATCTGACAAGAAGAAGCAACCTGCAAAGATGCCAAAAGCCAAAGGATTAGATGTATTATCTAAGGTTGCATTAACTGAAGCTGAACAACTAAAACCGGCTACCAAAAGAAGCAAGACATAATTTCACAGGTCTCACGCAAGTGGCTCAGGTGATGGAGTTGACACTCAGTTTAGTTTAGTTTACTAATCTTTACTAATGGAGTTAACATAGTGAACAACTAACGCTCACTGTTCACTGTACCAGTAACAACAATCCCAGAAATCACATCTGATATAATCGTTCCTCCACCACCTCCTTTCTACAATCCTCTACAATAAGAAGCAACACCAACAACTTCTGAAGCAACAACCTCAACTCCTGCTCTTCCAGACTTCGCTTCTATATTCAAATTCAATGAAAGAGTCACCAATTTGGAGAAAGATTTATTAGAGATGAAGCAAGTTGACCAGTATGCTAAAGCTCTCTCCTCTATTCCAGCTATTGTAGATCGCTACATTGATAACAAACTTGGAGAAGCTATCAACAAGGCCATTCAAGCACATAATCTAGACTGCATACAAGAAGCTCAAGATGAGAAGAATGAATATATAGGACTCATTGACACTTCAATGAGAACTATTATTAGAGAGGAAGTTACAACTCAACTTCCTCAGGTTCTTCCTCAAGCAGTCTCTGACTTTGCGACTCCTGTAACTGAGAAGAATGTTGCAGAATCTCTAGAAGCTGCTGTCTTGACAAGGTCTTTATCTCAACCACAGTTTACATATAAGGCAGCTGCAGCACTTACCGAGTTTGAACTCACAAAGATCCTCATAGACAAGATGGAGAAGAACAAGTCATATGACAAAGCTGACCATAAAAGGGAACTCTACAATGCATTGGTCACATCTTATCAAACTGACAAAGATCTCTTTGACACATATGGTAAAGTCTTTTCATTGAAGAGGAGTCGAGACGACAAAGACAAAGATCAATACCCCTTCGCTGGATCAGACCGAGGGTCGAAAAGAAGAAAGTCAAGCAAAGATGCTGAGTCATCCAAGGATTCTAGGTCAAAGGAAAAGAAGTCTTCAAGTACCTCTAAAGATGCCTCATAATCTCAACATAAGTCTTTCGGCAAATCTACCCATGTAGAGGAGCCAAGTCATACTATTAAAGACCCAGGAGTGCAACAAGATCAAGAGTTCATCATGGGTGACAATGATGAACAACCCGTTAACAAGGAGGTTACCAAGGATGACTGGTTCAAGAAACCCGAGCGACCTCTAACTTTTGATCCTGATTGGAGTAAGAGACAACATGTTAACTTTTGACCTCCTCAGACCTAGATAAGTCAAGTTGCGTGTGCTAAAGAACCTCATGCTTCATTTGATGAGCTAAATGATACTTCATTTTATTTCTCTGCATTTGTCATGAATCGGCTTAAAATTCCAAATCTGACTTAAGAAATTCTGGTTGGACCGGCATTCAACCTGCTCAAAGGCACTTGCAAGAATATTTCAGAGTTAGAGTATCATTTTAAAGAATGTTCCAAGGCTACCACTAAATGACTTAACTGGCATAACCCTAAAAACAAACCGTATCTGTTTGATCTCAGAAAACCTCTTCCGTTAATTCAAGATCATCGAGGACGTCACTATCCCTTAGAATATTAATTTATTAATAACGATATGCAATATCTAAAGGGTGAAGATTTAAGTAGACGATACTCAACTTTAGTAACAAAGACAAAGGCTGGTACTTATGATCTCAAATGGATCAGAGACTTGGTTCCTAAATTATGGAGTCCCGTGCAGGTGAAATATGATCAGCATGCTTACTTAGGCACTTCACATTGGGGTCCCAAACGCCAAAGCTTCTATGGGTATGCAAGCAACATGGCTTCATCTAAAGATGCTTACTCTAGAAGAAGAATCATTATGGTAACTAGACTTAAAATTATGAAGAAGTATGACTACGGTCACCTAGAAGAGATTGAAGTTCGTCGAGATGATTAAAAGCTATATACATTTAGATAAGGTAACTTTAAAAGACTTTGCCTACAAGACATTGAGGACATGTTACTTCTACTCGTTCAACAAAGGCTGACCAATCTCATAATCAATGAACGGTATGATTTGAATGTGGCATTACGTATGTACACCAGACGTATTGTTATTTAAAGGCGGGTGGAAGATCTTCAATTAGGTGTCAAAAGTTACCAAAAGAAGCTCAACCTCACTAAACCCAACTTATACAAATCAAATCTCAAAAACAAAACCGCATACACTTGATACTCAGACCCTTATGGAATAATATACATGGATCAGTACAGGAGAAAAATATTGATGCGCACTGATGAACTCTACAAGTTTAGTGATGGCACGCTCAATGATGTTTGGTCTGTTCTTTACGATATTGCTTCAGGAATAAGAATGGAATTGTCGATCCCAGTTAACTTCTAATGTTCGAATTCCTTAAGCTTGTTTAAGGTTTAGTTATGCTAGATAAATCTAACACAACTTAATTAAGAAACTTTGTTTGATAATACTAAAGATTATGTGGAAACTAATCTTTAATATAAGAATAAAATAGTAACACAAAACAATATAATTCAACACACAATAAAAGCTCCAATATTATTATTACAAATAATACGAATACTCTCCTAGTATTAGGGTTACAAAACCTTAAAGCTATGTCAATTCTATGAATAACTAATTTTTGGTACTTGTGTAGATGATTGAGATATTAAACTTTATGCCCTAGGACCTCCTTTTATACACCAAGAAGTCCTAGTCGATTTACAATATATTCCTAAGACTTAGAATATTCTCTATGATCTATTCTATAAATAACTAATACTTATCATGTAAGTAATCTTGATCTCCAATCAATCTTTATCCTTTCTTCTATCTTTATCCATCTCTTGACAGTAGAAACTCTTTTAGCAGTCTTAATCTTTGAGCAGTTGTAACTTTTGTGCTAGCAGCATTAACTTCTAACACTAGTAGTAGTAACTTATACACCAGCAACACTAACTGTGTACAAGCAGTAGTAAATACCTAGATTATTTTCTTCAATCTTCACTAGTAGTACTAACTTTACACTAGCAGTACTAACTTTGCATTAGCAGTACTAATATATACTAGCAGTACTAAGTTACACTAGTAGTAGTAACTGTGAACTAGCAGTACTAACTACTTAGCATATTTTTCATTAAAGTTAATGAACAACACTAACTTTTGCTTAGCAGCAGTAACACAAACCTTAGCAGCAGTAACTTCAAGATCATCATGAAGTCTTTTAATCCCAACAATCCTCCCTTAAACTTAATATTCATCTTCAAAATCTCAAGTTTCTTCATTGAAAGCTTCATTAATCACTAGGAGGATGCTTCCAAATACTTCATTTTGGTTCATAGCCTTCCTTAAGCTGTTTCTTGACCAATCTAAGAAGCTTAAATGCCATTTCACACTCATAATCAACTTGAAGCTTCACATCATTGAACATCTGATGTAGTGTGTGATTTGTAAGTAGATACATCTTCTCAACCAATAGATAAAATAGCATGGATTGCATTGTTACACAATGAACTCAACAAGAATCATAAAGCTTCCAGTTCAGCACTTTAACTAATCCTTGTTGATTCTTCCATACATTATCTTCAACATGATGTTCAAACATGGTCTTCAAATTAAGAAGTAAGAAATTATCCATGTAATTTACTGGCTCTGTCTTCTTAAATCTTGCTTTGACTATACTCCAAATATCTTCCAAGTCTTCTCTGTCAAAGTTTTTAAGCATCTTTCCAAAAGTTAAATACATCTGAGAATTACCATCTGCTCTGATAATTTGAAAATAGCTTTTCTTTCCTTCTTTGTAAATCTTGTAATCAACAATGGTTGGAGATTTAGTACATAAAGGTGTAGCATCAATAGTTACATCATCTCCATCATCTAGAATTATTTCCAAACATTGCTTAAGTTCTTTAGTCTCTTTGTCTTCTTCCAACCTGTGCTTTTTAGAGCTTTCTTGTTCCATCTCTTCTCCTGCTCTCTTTAATCTGCTCTTATGTGCTATCTTTGCTTCTACCTTCTTGGAACTCTCTTCCACTAGCTCAATTCTGTATTCAACAAAGTTATTCATCCTTTTCATTGCTTTGTTAAATAATTCTTGAATATTGGCAAAGGGCTTGTTCTTCAAACTTTTAGGCTTCTATCCTTCCATGTTTTTTAGATAAGTACACATGATACTCCTTTGTTGAGCTCTTGTTGGTGGTTTGTTCCTCTTCTCTTTTGCTCTCTTAGCTGCAAAATATTTTCTTCTTTGCTCTAAGAATTGTACAAACAATCTTGCCTTTTCTTCATCAGTCAATTCTTCTTGCTCTTGAGCTTGCAGTCTTTGAGCCAACTGATAATCAGCTTCAATTTTAGCTTGAATATTATCCCAAGCTATGTTGTCTTCTTTAACTTGTTGAGATTTTTCTCTGGTAAGCCTTTCTTCTTCTTCAGCTTGTAGCTTAAAGGCAAGTTCTTCATCAAGCCTAAGTAAATCTTTTTTAGACATTTTCTTCACAGGTTCTGGTTCAACCCTTTTGCCTTTACCCTTATCCTGAACCTCCAGTGATGGTTGTTGTGAAGAAACCATTGGTGTAGGTGCTTGCTCCTATTCATGAATAACAAGTCCTTTCACTTTAGGTCTTGTGCTAACAGCTATAATTGTTGTAATAGCAGTTGTTGTAAGTGTTGGCATTGTTGTACCCTGCTCTGGTTCTTGTATCACAACCTTATCAGCCTTGGGTTTTGCATTCTTCAACTCTACTAGTGCTTGAGCCAAAGTCATTTCAACATCAGTTATTGCAGTTGTTGTAGTTGTAGTTATAGCAGCACTAACTAGAATTGTAACAACAGTAACTTCTTCAACCACACTTCTTGTTTCCTCAGCAGTTGTAACAACATCTTCATTGTCAACAATCACCTCATCACCATCTAAGTCATGTACTCCAAACATATCAGTATCAGTATCAAAATGAGTACTATCCAAAGTAATTCTTGAATCAACATCAATATCAGCTATCCTCCCCTGTTTACATGCATCCTTTTCACCTAAACCTTCTTCATCAGAAGATTCTACTCTTCTAGATGAACTAACCTTGTATAATCTTTTAAGCCCATAAGTTCTTGACTTATTCCTCCTCTCTAGCTTCTTGACTCTCCTTTTCAAACTTGTAATCTCCATAGCTTGAGTGGTTTTTGTAGTCTCCAAAGCAAGAACTCTTGATTGTAAAGTTGTACATAATTCCATCAATTCTTGAAGTTTCAAACTATCCTCACCACTTCAAAGTGTGTTACCTCTTGCGAGCAGTGGATCATTGGAAAGTTTAGATACATTCTCAGACCTAGTCTGAGCAATTGTATCCCCCATGGTTTCTTGGCACCTGGGACCACCACCTGAACTAGTTCATGGGGAACTTGGTTCATTAGGTGTTGCCTTGGATTGGGTCTTATTGATGTTACCCCTATATTGCTCTGCATCTAAGCTAGTAGAAGTAGTGGCAGCCCTTTCTAAACTGTCATCCATCTCCTCATTGACAGCCTTATCTGCTACATTGTCTGTAGGACCACTAGACTAAGGTATCTCAATGTCCTTTCTCTTTGGCTTCCTAGGTTTTTGTTTCTTTTGAGGTTGAGATGTTGATAGTTGAATAATAGTGGGTATGTGATGGGGATCAATGGGATTTGTTGAACCTTCACCCATTTCTTCTTGATATTGTACCACCATTGTTAGAAATAAGGGTGTTTCCCTTCCAAACCTTTTCCCTACCCTTCTCATATTCCCAAATATCTTCTTAGTGAAAGAGGGTGTAACATAAATCCTCTTGTGACTTGGCAGGCCATCAAGTTGTTGATTCATAAACACTTGTACAAACCTTGGATACATAAGCACGAGTTTGAGACGCGACAATCAATGGCATACGACAAGAGGAGAGGGGTTATTGTTGGGGTGAAGACACATTTGATAATTTTTGAATGTGCATACACAATTGCGAGTGGGCACACGGGGAGTCACAGTTGGCGCGTCACACATATCATCATACTACACAATGCAGTGATCTACTTACAGACGAGGAGTCTCAGGACGAGGAGGCATTTGCATGGGGGTTAGTGAGGTAAATATAGGGGGTATTCTGCCGTAGGGGGTGTGATATCGTATGCAACTTGGTCAGGCGGAGGGTAGCACACAGCAGCTCACGTGATACATACTAGCTTAGAGGGTCTGACATCGTCTACTAGTTTAGGTATGCAGAGTGAGTTATGCACATGAAGTAGGGGGTTAATATAAGTTATTGTGATTGGTTGTATTGGGTGATGGTTGGGGGTGAAGGGTTGGGCCGGGCAGGTGAGATGAGTACGTATGCAAATATTGGAAGTGTATGTGTAGAGGTTATGCACATCTTGACACGCGCACACAGTGCACTATTGACACACTATTGACAACGGGGAGATTGTTACCACATTATACACACACATCTAGACTAATGTCTCTATCACATAGTTGTCAGTGAGATCAATAGCTGTGGAACAGTGTGCGTAGAGTCAAGGAGGGAATCGTGGTATAGCATTTTGGACTTACAGATGGGTGAACGGTGACACAAGGAGCACGCAGGATAGCAACACGATATGGGTTGCGGAGGGGAGGAGGTGAGTGACACGGATGTACAGTGGGATATGTTGGTTGATGAGTGGAGTATGATCGTGTGTGGGGGGTTGGGTTGGGGTGATTGGGTGTGGTGTTAATGATAAAATTTTAGGATTGTGTGGGGTTTTTAATAATTGGGGTTGTTTGTGGGGGGGGAAATGGAATTTAAGGGGAAAGTAAAGTAGATTTGGAAATTTGTAGGATGTGGGTTTGTGGGGGGTTATTTTTACGAGAGGGAAGTGGGGATGAATGATTGGGGGGGTGGATGTTAATTTGGGGTATTTAAGGGGGGTTTAGATTTTTTTGGATTGTATATGGACATTTGGGTGGATAATTGGGATTTGCGGGTATGGGTTTTGGTTTTATGAGGGGGGTTATTTTATGTGGTGGATTGGAATTTATGATTATTTAGATTGGAATGGATGGTGGAAGAGTGTGGTGGATTTGGTTGTTGTGGTTGTTGTTTGTATCACGGCAATGGTTGGGTTTTGTTGAGGTGTGTTTGTTTTGAGGGGTGTGTGGGAGATTTTAAGTGGTTTGAGTGGTGTGTGATATGTGGGTTTATTTTGGGGTTATTTATAATAGGATGACTGCACGGACACACGTTGGACGTGAGACTTTGTAGGAGGTATTGTGCGATCGGATGCTTTCTGTGAGGTGACGGACACGACAACATGATAGTGAGATAGGGGGGGAGGAGGGGGAGCAACATGATGTCTATAGGTATCAGGACAAACGAGTGGCTGGTGGTGATCAAAACATGGATCTATCATGTATACATGTTATTGGCATACACATTCGTAGAATTGAGTATTGATAATGGTATAGTGTGTTAGTTGGGACTATCTGAGGAGTGACAGCTTGGATCGCAGTAGCACTAGGGTGTAGGATAGATGACGAGAGGTTAGCACGCAGTACTTGTAGTGGATCACTCTTGTACACTGAACAGCGGGAAGGTGGGGTAATTTTTATATCTATCAATTTTTTGGTGGTGAGATTTTAGGTTGGGAGTGATGGGGGGGGGGGGGGGTTGTTGTTGTGTTTGATGTATGGGTGGGGTGGTGGTGGTGTGTGGTGTGGTGGTGTTGGTTTGAGTTGTTTTGTGGGGGTGGGGTTTGAATTTGGGTTGATGTGTCTTGTTTGTAAAGATTATGATGGTAGGGGATAATATTGGGGTTGGGTGGAGTGATGATGGTTTGGGTTGTTGATTTATTTATGTGTTTGTGTTGGAATTGAGATGGTTATTGATTGGTGATTGGTGGTTAATGATGGTTTTTGGGTTGCAAGTGATGATGGTTAGTGTGATAATATGGTTAATTGGAATGGAAATTTATAATGGGAGGGGGGTGATTTGTGGGATAGGAATTGTGTACGTATTGGTTGGATTGGGAGCGTAGTAGGAGTGAAGTATGCGCATTTCACGGAGCAGACGACACATTTAGTAGCAGAGTGTGGACTTGATTACATTCGCATAGACGGGCAGGGTGGATAGTAGTACTATGCAAAACAGCGAGGGGTACAACATATCAGTAGGTACATATAGACAGTGGTACGTAAGATTGGAGGAGGGAGAAGGTTGTACATTTCAGTAACTAACGAGATAGAGGGGTGAGCGTGTGGAGAGCTGCAGTATAGTTGATTTCTCGTAGGTGGAGGAGAAGTATTATTACATCTGATGGAATGAGAGTGTACAGCGAGGGGTGCGTAGTGTGCTAATCATCAGTATATGGGAGGGTTGATAACACGAGGATAACTCTTCTGATTGTGATCTTATAGATACTACTGCAGAGTGGTGAACATATGTGTGTGGTTTATTAAATCAATCTATCCGTGGGTGGTTGGTGACAACGCACATTTCTGTTGTAGACAGTATGTTAGAGATATACACACGGAGTAGCGAGAGAGGTATTGTGTGGTTGGTGTTATTAATGATGATAGTTGTTTGTTATGTGATGATGTTTAGGGTTTTTGTAGGTTGTTATTTTATTTGGTAGGTATTTACTCAGTAGTATTACGTGTTATTTATGAGTTAGATGGTTGTTGTTACATTCACTAGGTGGTGTCTATGGTTGGGTTAGATAGGGTACATTCTAGTGACTTGAATATGTCTGAACAGTTGTAGTAGCCTTACAGTAAGATAAGACATTTTATGGAGCGGCACATTTTGGTACACTGTCCACAATGTGACACACTCATGTATACACACTTATAGGGCGCATCTGGCTACGTCACAATGGACGACTTACAGGGCATAAGTGTGGGGGGTCAGATTACAGGAATCGGTGTGTACACAAGTATTACAAACACAGAGTACAGTTAATGTATTGTAACAGATAGCTAGAGTATTGGCAATAGTGAGAGGACGTGATTTGTTTAAACAACACAAGATATATATAATAGATACTCTGGATAGTTAGTGAACATTTTCTGAAGGTACATGAAAGAGCTGGGGTCATTAGTTAGTACAGAAGCTGGTGGTGTGTGATACAGACACTTACGTTTTGGAGTGCGTTCACACATTTTGTGATTGATGAAGGAGATGTGGAGGGGGGCAGGATTTTGAATTTGATATTTGAGTAATAGGTATGATGAATATGTATATTAGGAAGGTGGGGGGTTTTGGATTAATAGGGAGTGGAGTTATAGAATGGTGTTGTTGAGAAGGATTGGTTTGGGTAATTAAGAAGGGGTTTATATTAATTGAATGATGGAGGAGAGATGTTTGAAAGATATGGGGTTGATAATTTTGATTATTGGTGTTGATGGGGGTGATTTGGAAATTGGGGGGGGGGTTAAGGGTTGTAATGTTTTTGAATGGGGTAGATGGTTGTGTGTTTAGGGGGTGGGTAGGGGTTTGAGTGATTGGATATTATAGGATTTATGTTGGGATGGGAGGGTTGATGGGGTTTTTATTTTATTGGTTAATTTATTTGTAATTTATTTGTTAGTATATATTAGATGAGTATTAAGGGTGATTTGGGGAGGTGGGTGGGGTGAGTGGGGGGAGGGATGTGAGGGTAGGGGGGTTTAAAGTGTAGGGTTTTTTGATAATATTTTGGTGAGTGTAGTTTTTGTGGAATGAACTGGAGGAGGAGAGTAGGGGTTTTAACGATTGTTGTTGGTTGGTAGAGGAGAAATGTGTTAGATGTGGTTTTGGAGATGGAAGATTAGGAGATTTTGGATGGATGTTAGGATGTTGTGGGGGTTAATTTGTGGTTGTTAGTACATATTTATAGGGTTAGTGATTTTTTTATAATGGGGGAATGAGTTTGTTGTTGGATGGGAATTGTGATAAGAGTGATTTATAATTGGGAAATAGTGTGGGGGTATTGGGGGATGAATGAGATTGGTGAGGGTGGTGAGTGTATGGGTTTGGTGTTAAGTGGAGTAGAGTTATGGTTTGGAGGGTGAGTGATTTGGAAGAGTGGGTATGATGTATAAGAGGAGGATTTAGGAAGTTGTGGTGTTTTGATATGGTGGTAGTATTTTGTTTTAAGATGTTTTTGAGGTTATTGTTGATGTTGAGTTTTTGATTGAGTTGGGATGATATTGATTGATATGGTGATTTGTAGGGTGATTTGAATTAAAGGAGGATTGTGTTTAAATGTGTGATTAATTTATTGATTTTGTTATTTTATTTTAATAGGATGAATAATTGGTTTATTAAGGTTAAAATTTTTGTGACGATTTAAATTGGGAAATTGGGTATAATAAAATGTAAAAAATTTGTTAAATTGAGTGTTGAAGATATTTAAATGAAGAGCGCTCTATAATGATTGTTTAATAAATGGAATGTTTTAAATTTTTTGTTGTTATTATGGGGTGTTAGTTGTATTTGTAATATATAAAAATTGTTAATTATATTTATTGAAATAATTATTGGTGGTGGGGAATGGAATGTTTTTATAAAATTAAATTAGAATGTGGTGGTGTGTTTTATTGTTTTCGTGTAGTTTGTTTATGTATGAATTGTATGGTTTTTTAAAGAGTAGTTAATTGTATGAAGATAATAAATAATGTTATTAGAGTATTTTTGGTGCATAGCCTCTATCCAGCTTGGATCCTTCAATGCATGAATTACCTTTTTGGGTTCTTCTTGTGATAAAAAGCAAGCAAACAAGCAGTTTTGAAGTTCTTTATGGTTTGTTCTTTGTTTAATAGTACTAACAAACCCATGTTCCTCCAAATTCTTTGACATCCTTCTTGTTTGTGTGACTGACTATAAATCTCCAATCACTTAATCAAGAGGATGATCTTTATGAATTCTTGTAGTTAGATTAGGACTGACTTGAATTGTTTTATCCAGATTGTTCATGTCAGCCTCTCCACCATCATTTTCATCATCTTCAAATATGCTATAATCTTCCAATTCAGGCATATTTGGATCAACTGGAAGTTCAATGCTTGTTTTTCCACTAACAGTATTAACTTCATTTGTGCTAGCAGCATTAACAGTGTTAGTGTTGTTAACATTATCTTTTTTCTCTTGATCAATACATTCACTATCTTTTTTTGGATCTTCATCAACCTTCTTTATATCATCACTTGAAGGTTTGAATCCATCATCATGATAACTCTTTGGATCTTGAGAATATGGTGGATTAGCAGGCCATAATGGTAGTAAAATGTAATTTTTGACAGGTTCTGTCTCCTTTCTAGCTTGACCTAAATTATCACTTGCTTTTGTACCTGCAAAACCATTAGACTGTGTTCCTGCAACAATTGGCTCATAATTCATTGTTCTTGTTAGTGCATTAATATCAAATAGTCAATCTGGTCCACTACCTACAGCATTAGGTGTATTCTCACTAAACCTAATGTGCAAGTTTTCTTCCACTTTCCTTATTGTACTATTGAATACTCTAAAGGCTTTACTATTCAAAGAGTATCCAACAAAGAAACCTTCATCAGCCTTACCATAAAATTTGCCTAAGTGATCTATGGTATTGAGTATGGTAACAGGACACCCAAATGGTCTCATAAAATTTAAAGTTGGTGTTCTACTATGAAAAAGTTCATATGGGGTCTTGTTATGAGGCTTAACTATTAATACTCTATTTTGCACATAGCAGGCAGTATTAACTGCTTCTGCCTAAAAATTAGTTGGCAACTTAGAATCAGCTAGCATAGTCCTAGTAGCCTTAATTAGTGTCCTATTCCTCCTCTCAGCAACTCCATTTTGTTGAGGAGTTCTAGCTACACTATATTGTCTCAAAATACCCTCCATCTCATAAAACTGATTCATCTTACTATTTTTGAACTCAGTTCCATTATCATATCTAATCACCTTTACCTTGTGATCTACTAGATTTTCTATCCCAGTTATAAAGGACTTAAGAATGCCACTAGTTTCATCCTTAGTACCTAGAAAGAAAACTCATGTAAAACTACTAAAATCATCTGTGACAACTAGGCAATACATTTTCTTCATATAGCTTTTTACAAATGTTGGACCAACCAAGTCCATATGCAACAAATGTAAAGGAAGACTGATTGAGTTCTCTGTTTTGGACTTACAAGAGGCTCTATGCTGCTTTCCCTTTTTACAAGCAACACAGTTTTCACCATTTTCAAAAAGTTTGGAAGGTAAACCTCTTACAAGATTTCCCTTAACCAATTTATTCATGGTTTTAAAATTTAAGTGACCTAGCCTTCTATGCCAAAGTTTAGATTGATCTTATCACACCCGACAATTTTCAGAGATTTTAAATTACTATTTTACCCTTTAACTTTTTGGTTCCGACTTGATTTTTGACCTTTTGACCTTTTACGGTCACGTAAAAACGATTACCGCGTAGCCGGTAAATTTTTATAACGTATTTAAATAATAAATCCTAATTACTATTATTATCGCTCATTTGCAAATTTATTTTTCAAACTTATTTGACTTAAAAACGAGAAGATATAGGTTATTTCTAAATTGACTAATCAAAAATGACCCCCTAAATTACGTTTTCACGACTCGGACTCTAAAGCAATTTGATGTAAAACGACATTCCGGACAACGTTTTAGTTTTGCCCGAGACATGAAACCAAGCAGAAAGTGACTAAAATAGCCTTGCAAAGTTTTGAAAACCGCATACAACGCGTACCGACACAAAAATAATTAAATTTATATTTAATTATCACTTTTTATTAAATAAAAATATTTAATAAATTATTTAATATTTTATTCAAAAGCGTTTATTAAAAACGCGAACGTTCAAATTAAAGTTTTATTTTTACGGGCAACGCTTACCCGTGATACCCAAAATAAATAATAAACATTAAATAAATTTTATAAAAACATTTATAAACTATAGTCAAGTAAATACTCATTTTCATAGGAAAAACTATTTGGAAAACAATGGCGCAATTTTTGTATTTTGAATCGATCGTTAGCTAGCCCAAACGAGTCCCGAACCATTAATTAACAAAAGTTACACTTTTGGTCCCTGTGGTAATATTTACATCATCTACCCTAAAGTATCTTACCCTTGTCACATTCTTTTACAACTTTCTAGTATATATATCAAAGCATTTAGGGTTTCCTTCATTCGGCGCCGCTCTCCTTCTTCCGGCCAGATTCCGGCGACGCTCCGACGCTCCACCATCATCCCCATCGCCACCATTATTATCTCCACGCCACACCACCATTTTTACCATCATCACCGCACCACAATCGCCGCCACCTCGTCACCATCCTCCACGCCGTCACCCTCGCTGCCCTACCACCACGTCATCATCGCCACCAACCACCGCGACCACCATCATCACGTTCACCCCGTCACCATCTTCACCTCTACCGTGCCACTACCATGGCATACATCACCACCAGCCGCCATCCCCGCGGCACAGCTACTGTAACCGCCTCGTTAGCCACCACGCCGCCACGTCACAACAACTGAAACCACCACCACCTTCATATCATAATTTCCAGGTTTGGTGGGTTAAACTTTTTATAAAAAAAATTAATAATGAATCTTGTGTGATTTTGTTTGTTTAAACTTGTTTCATATTTGTTCGATTTAGTTTTCTTTTGATTCTTTTGTTTCGGTTGATTTACACGCCCGAAAGGGGTGTTTGTTTATGCAGATTAACACCCAAGGGTGTGTTTGTTTATGTGTTTAAGTGCCCAAGGGGGGCATTTGGTTCTACGTTTTACTGCCCATACAGGGTGTTTGGATCTGAGTATAAACTGCCAAAGGGGTGTTTTTGTTTCTACACTTAACACCTAAGGGTGCGTTTGGTTGTGTAAACCACCACAAAGGTGTGTTTGTTTATGTGGTTTATCACCACAAGGGTGCGTTTGGGTTTTTAAATAAATAAGGGTGCGTTTGGTTGTGGGTTTAAGAGCCGAAAGGGGGCTGTTTGGTTTTGAAAACAACCCATCCGGGGTGTTTGGTTTTACTGTTAACAGCTCATAAGGGCGTGTTTGGTACAGCAGCCCCGTAACGGGGTGTGTTTGGTTTTGTTCTTTTTATTTTGATTTTTTTTATTTGATTGGTCTCGTCTAGTTATAAATTTAAAACATGCAGATATAAATTGCAACATATATTGATTAAGGGAAAACGATGAGTTTTGTAAAAATGAGAAACGTCATATAAACGACTAGGTCATGCTAAAATTTATAAAAATTTCTATACTTAGTAATTTTCATTTAAATTCGTATTAAGTTAAAAACCCGATAAATGGACAAAGTTATATAGTTTTAAGACTATTAAATTATAATTATACAATAACCCGGTGAATAATAGAAAACTATACTTTTACAAACGAGATAACTATTTTAACTAACCCGTCGATGAAACGAAATACTAATTTATAAAATGTTATTTTATAAATTCCCGACTAGAAAATAAAGATATAGTTTTGTAAAAACGTTAGAAACCTCGTTTACATAATTCATATCTTTAAAACGTGTGTTTACCTTTATGCAAGCACTCTTTATTAATTTAGTTAAGTGATTTCCGAAAACGTGTCGAATTATATTGTTACCATTATTTTCTCACGTTTCTTATATAATACTTGTAAAGTATTATATATTGCGACTTATTCTTTTGGTTGTTGTCTTTATTATATAATGCACCATATGAATTATATAATTGTTTTTTTTACATATGTAATATATACGGAATATATTACACACTTTGCGTTTGCTTTTCGATTCATTTTATTTAACCAACCACCAAACTCATACAACTTGAAACCTTAATCCTTTATCGACGTGTCGCGTTGATGTACTCATCCATCAGAAAACCCTCATTCATCATACTAAGCTAGTGGGTCTTAACCGTTAAGTTAAGCTGCAACTTCTTGGTCGAGCCGTTCCATTCTCCGTTTGTGATGTGCTTATTATTTGCATTTCTGCTAGTTGCTCTGCAACATCAAGGTGAGTTCATAGCCCCACGTTTTACTTGTTTTACATATACTTTACTACTTTTGGGGTGAGAAACATGCTCGTTTACAAACTCGTTTACGTTACTGAATTTCAAACTCGTTTACACACTAATTACAAACCTG